>BMAC01000388.1:671972-696209 GCA_014905375.1 Phtheirospermum japonicum | reverse complement strand
ACGAGTCGAGTTCGAGCCTTAACGAGCCGAGCCGAGCCGAGCTATCGAGCTGCTCGTTTTGTATAACAGCACTAACTCTCAAGCCTTCTCGCATTGTGCAATTGTCTAATAAATATTAATTAGTTATTGTATAATTTATTTATTTTTATATTTATATTGAATTCATTACTACTATTTAGTTACATACACCAATTATTATAAATATATCATAATTTACCTTTATAAAATATTTAAAACTTTAAAAATAAATTATTTCAACTTTTATTATAAATACAACTTATTTATTTATTTTCATAAATAAGTTTTTTTTAATTAAAATTACTTAATATGTAATTTATCTTATAATTAAAATAATTAATTTAAATTTTTTTCTACCAATTATATATGACTTATTTATATTTTTATATTAGAAGAATAAAAGAAAATTATTGAATTAGACAAAATATAATAAAAGCAAACTATTAAGTTAGGCTAAATATAATAAAAAGAAAATATTAATTAGGCAAGATACAATAAAATAAAAATATTAAATTAGGTATATATTAGGCTCGAATGACATATAAACAACCGAATCACCAAAATATCTTATTATCCAAGCGAAGTATATGAAGCAGAAACATAGGTTATGAGAATTTTGCATTAATATATACTGTTTAGCACTCGTGTATTATACGAGACTTATCAAAAGATAAATATAAAAAATATTTGTGCTAATTACTGAGTTATAAATCTAAAATAAAATATTAAAATAATGTATTCTCAACCTGTGCCTTGTACATGTCTAATATATTTATTAATTATATAAATATTAAATAATTTTATATTTTATGATTAAATTAAATTCATTAAATAATTTTTGTTACATACTTACAATAATTCAAAAGGCGTCACCTTCTAAACTCGTGTCTAAAATCTAGTTTATTAATTATTATTAAATCATTTTATATATTTTAGAATAAATCTGTTAATAATTATTAGTTACATACTTTGAAATATTCAAAGATGCCATACTCTCAACCCGTGTCGTATTGTACTGGTGTCTAATCAATGTTTATTTATTATTAGTATATAATTTAATATTTTATGTTTAGATTGAATATATTACTAATATTTAGTTACATACTTAGATTATTATAAACAACCCATATATTACCTATATAGAATATTGGAAACTACAAAAATAAAATTATTTTAAATTTTATTATCAATAAAATTTATTTAATTATTTTCATAATATTTTTTTTTTGTAATTAAAATTATTTCATATATAGTTTGCCTTTTAATTAAAATAATTAATTTAGATCTTATCTACTAATTATATATAACTTATTTATTTTTTTATATTAGTAGAATCAAAGGAAAGTATTATATAAGGAAAGATATAATAAATATTAAATTAGGTAAGATAAAATAAAAAGAAAAGTATTAAATTAGATAAATATTAGGCTCGGATGACACATAAGCTAACGAAGCACCAAAATTTTTTATTTGTCAAACAAAGCATACGAAGCAGACATATAGGTTAGGAGGATTTTGCATTAATAGGGTGATTTGATCTTATGAAATAAATAAGGGGTATTGATAGATATTCTTGTCCATTAAATCATACTCTTTTTTTTCACAGTAACTACAATTTGGATATGTCAACAATATACATATATAAAATTATCTCTCACTCTCTTTCATAACTACACATGCCCCTCTATCTACACATGCCTTTCACCATTGACTTTCATTTGCCTCGTTGAATCGTCAATCAAAATCTTAATTTTAAGTATTTTCACACAAAAAATAAGAAACGCATGGCAATGATTCCGACCATTTCAGATTTCCATTTAAGATGAAGTTTTTAGCATTGATTTATGTTATCATATTGACTATACCTTCAAAATTTCAAGTCAATTAAGGTTCGTTTGCTCTATTGAATTATCAGTCAAAATTTTAATTCTTACAGTTTTTTCACACAAAAAAATTAGAAAACTTCGATCGTGGATCCCGGCCATCTATGATCTCTATTATGCTGAAATTTATATAATTGATTCAAGTTATCATTTAGATTCTGCTTCCGAAATCTCAGGTCAATTGGATTTTATTTTCTTTATTGAATTGCGCGTCAAAGTTTTGATTTTTATAATTTTTTCACACAAAAGAATATAAACATCCGACGTCGATTCCGGCCATCTCCGATGCCCATATAACCTAAGATTTTACCATTGATTTATGTTATCATTTTGAGTCTGCTTGACAAGTCGATCAAGATCAGTTTACCTCGTTGAATCGTCAGTAAAAATTTCAGATTTTATAGTTTTTTCACATAAAAAATTATAAAATTTTGACGTCGATTTCGGCCAACACCGATATGAAATTAATTTAAAAATCTTACCATTAATTCTTGTTATCAATTTGAGTCTACATACAAAATTTCAAATCAATCGGAGTTTGTTTGCCCTATTGAATCGACAGTCAATTTTCACAGTTTTTTCATACAGAAAATCAGAAACTTCCGTCGTCGATTCCGAACAGTTGTGACGTCCATTTGTCTGGATTTTTTACCATTGGTTTATGTTATCACTTCGTCGACTTGAAATATTCCAAGTTAATTAGAGTTTGTTCGCCCTGTTGAATGGTTAGTAAAAAAAAAAACAAAAACTCAAACTTTTTTCCCACAAAAGATAAACAAACTTTCCCCTTCAATTCCAGTCATCTCCGAAATCCGTTTAACTTGGAATTTGTCTTATTGAGTTCCTGTTTTTATTTCAAGTCAACTGGTACCAGCCTTGTCGCTGACCGCCACCTTTTTTTGTTGAGCGACCGAAAACCCAAGATTTATGACAAGTCCGATGCGATAAGATTTCAAAATTAATAATATACAAATTACCACAACCAATAATTCTAAAATTATTGCATCTAGTAATGTAATTGCCACAACTGAAGATAAACTACTACAACCAATAATACTAAGATTACCGCCTCATATAGTAATGAAATCTAGAATTACCACAACCAATAATACCAATATTATTGCATACATTAATGAAATTATTACTATTTGCAATAATATTATCACAATCAATAATCTAAAACGCGAAAACATAATTATTACAGTAATTAGATTAACACAAGTAGTATTCACATTATCCCATTAATCTAAGAGTATCACAATAGAATAGTGTTTACATTATCCAAGTAATAAATTAGCACAACCAATAATACTAAGATTGTCGCATACAGTGATGGGATTATTGTCTGTTGCGATAAGATTAACACAATCAGCAATCCAGAATTACCAAAATCGGGTATATTACCAAAACTAATAATAACAAGATTACCGAATACCGTAATTGATGTGGAACGTGTGGCGGGATGAGTTTTCCTGTCAAGGATCGAGCTAAGGGTGTTCGTTGCCAGAAAGAAATCAAAAGCATACGTAACTTTTAGAGTTGGCTCAAAATGACTATTATACTATGTTTTGTTGGAATAAGGTGACCAACAAGCCAACTTGTGGCTGTGGTCTGACTATTCTCTAGTAATACAATCGTTTTTATTCGTAATAATATCTTTCATACTTATTGGCATTCCATATCTTTTATCCCTTGCTTGTTGCATAGGTATGGTCCTGATGGAGTTACTCTATTACGGTGGATTGGTCTAGCAGAACCGTGAGATAATCCAGCACGTAATGTAACTCGTCGAACTTGTTCCTAGTCATAGGGTTACGCCATAATGAGGATACAGGCCTTTCCCGTTAAGACTAGTACTTAGTGTATGTGGATCGCGTCTCATCGGTCACGGTGTCTGGACATCGACATACATAAGTAGTTGCTCATATGATGAGTTCACTGAACTCCCTCACCTAAAAATCTCTAAGTGGTTCCCACTCATCGAGTAGATGATTTCTATGGTATAGCGTACAACATTAATCCTTAAGACCCAGACCTCATCGTGACTTCACTAGAGGACAGGCTATGTTGTGACCTGTCTCTGTGTCTCCTTGGAGGCCGATCAAAAGGGGCAACGTTCGCATAGTCGGGAATCTAGTGGGAAGTCTGTGCATGGTAGTAGGGGATTCGGACGCATGATAAGTCATGGATGTCCTGTGTGTTCTGATGGTTGATTAATCCTCGGAGTCTCTGGCCAGAGCTGATAGTGGGGTGTTTAGAGAAATGTGTTTCTCTAAGTCACACACGAACGGATTATCTTGAACCTAGAACGTACACACAGTTATTGAACTATAAAGAGGTCTCGATGAACCAATACCTCTTGTTCAATCGGGACATAGATCGCGAAGGGATCGTACTGTACATATAAGCTATATCACAAGGTTCTTGCAGGCACTTCATTTGTATCTAGGGAATTATGATGCGTAGTTGCTAGGCGCCTCTCATAATTCGTTGGGTTCTGGTTTGACCAGTGATTAAGTAAAATGAGTTTTATTTAATCAGGGACTCTAAGGGACGAGTTCATATAAGGACAATGTGTTGTTCGAATCACAATATGTTGTGAACCCACGGCTAGCTTACACCTGAACCATTGAGGGTCACACCACGTGTTTCCTGATTATTGAAAACGACAGCTAGAAATTAATTGTTAATTTTGGCATATTTAGATGTCAATATGATTGAATCTAAAGTTCATAATTATGATTATGAATTGAGAAATAAATACGAGAAAATTATTTTGGACGCGAAAATATAATTGTTATATTTTTCGAAATTATCGTTTGTGAGAAATGATTTAATTTCGATTGGGTTTTTAATTTAAAATAGGGGTCGACCCAATAAAACGTTTAATATTATTGGGGCGGAGCTTTATTAAATTAAAAGGGCCTTGTTTTTTTATTGGCTTGTCTTTAAATTAAAATTGGTTTTTTAATTTTTTCTTATTGAAAGCCCATTTAGGCTTTGTTCTTTATTTCTTTATGCGCCCAAGTTTTGTTTTTTTGTTTTGAAAAGGGCTTGGGCTTGAAGCCCTTTAAGAATTAAAAAAAAAAAAAAACAACAAAAAAAAGAAAAGGAAAAAGGTTTAAGAAGATGACAGGACGGTTTTTAGTAAAAGCGAGTTCAAAAAACACACGAAAAACCTTTTTCGGAAAAAACCCTAGCCGACACCCCTCACCCGTCGTCCAACCTCGCCGCCGCTTGCCGCCGGCCACCGCTCGTATATTTCTTGTCGTTTTCAATCCCTCGACGGATCTAGTGCTCCGTCGTAGGGGCGTTGGGTTATACGGTGTGTGACACCGATTTACCGGATATTCATCGGAGCCTCGTAACGCCGTCGTCGGAGGATCATCGTTCGTCGGAGCCGTCCGAACGCACGCCGGAGTCCTCCGCTTCGCCGCCTGCTCACGCCTTTGCCCGTTCGAGCGCCGCCAGTTCGAAGCCGCCTCGCCTGCTGGTGCTATGCAGTCGCAATAGCTGAGCCGCCCATCGCCGTCCCATTCCGAACTTTCATCGGAGCCGTGATTCGTAGCCGGAGCGCCTGGTTCACCGCCGTTCCGATTGCTGCCGGACTCTCCGCCACCCTGTCGCCTTTTCGTGAGAGGAACAGTCCACCGGAGCGCCTTTGTCGCTGCCAAGCCGTGAAGAACCGCCAGAGATCGACCATCGCTGCCGCTGCTGTGTCATTGCCGGAGTTCGAACTGCCGCCGGGCTGCCGTTGCGATTACCGAAAGAGACGGCTGGTTCCCGACAGCCCCATCGTCGTGTCACCTTGCCGCAGCCGACGACTTCGTGCCGTCGTGAGCATCGCCGTCGTTTCGTCGCCGGGAACTCCTCCGCCTTGAGGTATGAACGGCTGCACCTTTATATATATATATGTGCGGCTGTGATGATATTAATATATATATGATATATATGTGTTGATACATATATAAAAGCTGGTTCTTTTTGAATATGGTTAACATATATGTGTGCTGCAGCATGTGTTTTGTAAGTGTGTTTGACATATGTGTGTGTTTGCATGCATTCTGTCCTACATATATATGCATGCGTATGATATGTGTTGTGTGTTGGACATATATGTGTGTACACGCATGTTTGTATAAGTATGATTAATATGTATAACACATATAATTGTTAATGCATGCATGCTTATGTATATAATATGTATATATTGTTAATTAATGCATGCTGTGAATATATATTATTATATATATATATGTTTATGAAATGTATATATAATATATATATATATATATATATATATATATATATATATATATATATATATATATATATATATATATATATATATATATAGTTGTTATATATATATAATATATATATATAATAAATAGAAAATTATCATGCTCGTTTGATTTTGTGGAAATCGAATTGTTTCTATTTATTAAAAGTAATTAAAAACATTGTTTGAATTAATTGATTTTAAAATTGGGCCGTCGTCAATTGAATTCGATTCAATTAATTTAATTTTAAAAAATTTTTGTTTTCCGCTGCGTACCCTCGATTCCCAACATGTTTATGGAAGCGGAATGAAGAAACGAATTTCATAGCGTACTGCGCTATAATGTACGTGGGCCTAGGCCCAAGTTCGAACATTTTCAACTAATTTTCTAGCCTTTTCTATTTTCTAATATTTACCATTTTGTTTAGTTTTCTCGTTTTCTTTTGTTCTAGGGTTTTCGACCTTTAAATATGTCTTTTATTGACATTCAGACTTTGATATCTTGTAGTTTTATTAATATTCTCATTTCGTTTGAAAATTATTTGTCTTCTACGAGTTATCGTCCCGTGTTAGTAATGTAATATAAAATTACCACAATCGGTAATAAATTACCACAACCAATAATACTGCTGGAATAGTTACAGTAATCACTAAACTGGAAAAATTAAAAATAAGAACAGAAAATAGTATAAATAAAAATCAGTCGAGTCGAGAAGAAATCTCTGTCCGCAAAACGAATTTGCCCCGATAGTGCCCTTCGGTTTCGGCAAATCGTTCTCAAAGATAAAACGACTTCGTCTCTGGTTTTACAGCACCGTAAAAACCAGAGCTCCGACGAACTGGTTGAATATGAACTGAGCTACGAAATAAGGAAAATATGCAGACTATGTATGCAGTATGATTTCAGGTGTTCTTGTCAGTATGGAAAAACAAAACGAACTGGAACTACTCACCCTTTTATAGGGTTGCTACCTGGGAGGTTACAGCCTCATAATGACGTTCTTAAAAACGTCATTAAGTCATTCAAACCAGCTGCAAAAGACAGCATGAACCTGGACTGGTTCAACGTGCAAGTACATGTTTGGAAACGTTTTGAAACGTCTGACTATTGACCTGATTGGTCAGGAGTTACAAATTTGATTCGGGTGTTAAACCCGCACGTGGCTAAAAAGTTTTCCAGGGTTGAACCAGAACCCGAACCCCACACGGACCAGCCAATTCGGACCAATTGCCCAAGACCCAGGACCGAGGTCCGGGTCCGGGTCCGGGCTCGGGCTCGGATCCGCTCGGCTCCGCCGAAGGCGGACTGGCGAACCCAAGTCCAAGAGCCCGCGTGAGCTTCGTTTACACAAAGTCCACACAACCCGCTGGGCCCACTTGATGTCCAATCATTAATAGTTAAACACTTTTAAACTCCCTTCCACTTGGATAACTATCAATGTGGGATAAACGATAAGGCTTAAAAGGACCTATCCAACTTCCAAACACCATTTCTCACTCACCAATAAATGGAATTGAGAAATTCAAAAGGCTATAATTATCTACACGACACGTAGAACGAGCCTATACAATTCATTAAYACGAATTATCGCTGTACCAATTAATTAGAATAAATCTAATTTACAAACTTTAATTAGAATAATTCTAATTATTAACAATCCCCCACATGAGTGAGAAACTCCAAAAACGACATGCATGAATGCAAATACATAGCTCAGTCCTTAAGAGACAATAGAGAATAGGGATAGGTGGCTTGTGGCCTTGAACCCTCCTTAGTTAATACTACCGAGCATACCTGCGGATTAGTGAACATAATTCTTAAACTATTCCCCTTTGTGTATACTAAACAATAGTACCAACCCACTAAGATCTCAAAATTCTTCCGTTCTCACGTTTCTGGCCATGGACAACTTCTTTGGATTCATAAGTTTCAGTAGAAGCGGCCCTCACTTCTCGCTTACATAGGTGATTCTTCAAATCAGCATTCTGTCATACTCAAGTCAAAGACCTGCACAAGAATCATTAAAAATCAGAGATTTAACCTCACCACGTGACAGATTATAAACTCTACTTTTGCTGTTAAGGAATAGGATCGTAGAGTTTAACTTACCCAAACTTTTGTAGTTTAGTTTTCCCATTGAACCAAGTTTGTGGGATCTCCACTCATCATGGTTGGGTTTCCACTACAATCATCCTTAAGATGTGGATTTCACTCCCATTCCTTCTAGCAACTTGTACATCTGATCTCGAGCTATGTTCTTAGTGAATGGATCCGCTAGATTATCTATCGACCTTACGTAGTCAACAGAGATAATCCCACTCGATAACAGATGTCTCACGGTGTTATGTCTCCGACGGATATGTCGAGACTTGCCGTTATACAAACCACTTCTTGCCCTTCCAATAGCAGCTTGACTGTCGCAGTGAAGCATAACCGGTGGCACGGGTTTCTCCCAACATGGAATGTCTTCTAAAAAGTTACGAAGCCATTCTGCTTCTTCACCCGCTTTGTCCAACGCGATGAACTCAGATTCCATGGTGGATCGGGTTATACATGTCTGTTTAGTGGATCTCCAAGAAACAGCTCCTCCCCCTATTACAAACACATATCCACTTGTAGACAAAGAGTCCTTTGTGTCGGATATCCAGTTTGCATCACAGTAACCTTCAAGTACCCTGGGGTGTCTTCCAAAATGTAGCCCAAAGTTGAGAGTATACTTTAAGTATCTCAAAACTCTCACAAGCGCTTTCCAGTGTTCTCCACTTGGGTTGCTTGTATATCGACTCAGTTTGTTTACCGAGCAAGTTAGATCAGGTCTTGTACAGTTGGAGATGTACATCAAACATCCAATGATCCTAGCATAGTCCTTCTGAGCAATAGGATCGCCTCTGTTCTTACTCAAGTGAACGTCGAGTTCCATAGGTGTCTTTGCTGGAAGACTATCGTGTGCATTGAATTTCTTGATCACTTTCTCAATGTAATGAGATTGTGACAATATAATTCCATCTGGAGTTCTAATGATTCTTATGCCAAGAATAGTGTCAGCAACTCCCAGATCCTTCATGTCAAAATTTATCTTTACAATATGACTTAGGATTGTCATTATTGGCATAAAATTTCAAATGACTTAGGATTGTAACCCAACCTTTGGAAGAGGTATTATGAAGTGAAAGAGTCGGAGTTTTACAATATATGAAGAAATGAAAGACCTTGCGAAAAAGTATATTCCCTCTGTCCCACAAACATAGTCCAATATTCCATTTTCGTCCGTCCCACAAAAATAGTCTAGTTATCATATTTAATATATCATTAATTTTTTATTTCCACACATATACTTAATTCATATTTAACATATCATTAATTTTTCATTTCCACTCATACCCTTAATTAATACTCTTAAAATACTAATTTTCTACATCGTAAATTGAAAATTGATGATTACAATGCAAATATTTACTATTTCAATAACAAATATACTATTTCAACACTGATTTCTATGAGTATTAATTGACAATAATAAATTCAAGAAGGGTATAATTGAAAAATACTAACTAATTTAGCGACTTAACTATATAAACTACCAATTTTTTAATTGTGTGAAACCAACTGTAAGACCATCAAATCAGGATGGAGGGAGTACTACAATGATAACCTTCCTAACAGATGACGTGGATGAGAAATTAAGTGCATGTCTCTTATACCTAAATCTCTATGCTATATTATTCTATTAACACATATAATTAAGTATACTAAATACAATATTAATAATACAACGTCATTTAAAAATTTTAAAAAAATGGGTAAATTTAATTTTGAAAGACTTGATTTCTTTGTAGTTAGCCTAAGTCTAGTTGGTAGTTTTTGTAACTAGGTTGGAAAATATAAGAAATATAATATTATAATACAATTTCATTCAAAATAAAGTAAAAATAGTTGAATTTAATTTTGAAAGATTTGATTTCTTTGTAATTAGTCTAAGTCTCGTGGGTAGTTTTTGTAATTAGGTTGGAAAATGAGATTTTATAACTTCATTCAAAATAAAGTAAAAATAGTTAAATTTAATTTTGAAAGATTTGATTTCTTTGTAATTAGCCTAAGTCTCGTGGGTAGTTTTTGTAATTAGGTTGAAAAATGAGATTTTATTACAGGACTGTTTTGCAAATCGTGAATTTTAAAGGATCAAAATTAAAATACTTTTGCATAATTATAGTACTAGTCTTTTACAAATGTCATATGACCATTTATAAGCCCAAGTGAATAATTTCAGATTGAGAGCAAAGGTGAATCCACAAGAATGCCACACTTCAAGCTACACATCAACTCCATTTCCCACGTGCCGTCACGTGCGTGTACTACACTAGAGGTAACAAAGGCTCGGATCGGGCTCGAGCATATCAGGCCATTTCAAAATCCTAAACCGTTACAGAAAACACAATGCCAGCCACCACAATCTATGTGGCCTTAAACTCAAAAATACACCCTTTTTCGCCTAATCCACTCCACAACAACTCATCATCTATTTCTCCTCCATTTTCATCTGATTCAAAGCAATCCCATATCGTACCCATCAACCGCCGTGCCCTTCTCACTTCACTATCTCTCACTCTAACTCCATTCCTCACCCCTCCACAAATCAAGAACCATCCAATTTATGCAGATTTCGTTAATTTACCAGTCTCTGAAGCCCGTGGGCTCTTTCAAATGCCCCCCGCTCGCCTCACGAACAGGTAATTAATTATCTGATGATTTCTTTTTTATTGTAAATTTTCTGGTTCTTGGTTTGCGTTCGTTTTATGCGAATGGTGTTTTGTTTCATGCAAAGGTTGAGACCAGATAGACCCAGTTCAGAAAGAGTCTCTCTTTTTTTGATTTAGTGTCGATAGGTAGAAAATAATCAAGAATTTAGGAAAAAATGAAAATTCTTGGTTGTCTTTTAGTATCATATTTTTGATGCTAATTGTTTTTAAAACAACAATTAAAGGGAATTGGATGGAATAGAAAACAATCAAGATTTATTAACTTGTGTCTGATAATCTTGGTTGTGTTTTAGTATCACTTTAGTTAGCTTACCAGAACTAAGTTATTACTGAGTTTTTTTGTTTTTTGTTTTATCTTGTTTGTAGGGTTCCATTTAAGAAACGATATTCAAAAGGAGATAATTATTGTCTACTTGTCAGTTTTTTGCACTTGTGTTTGAAAACTGTGGTTTTGATTTTGTGGGTTTTGTTTGTAAAGGTACTATTTGGTGAGAGCAGGGGAGTCTGAATATGAGAGCTTGGGCATAATCAACACTAATCCTGTCGCAAAAACATCGGTGGACAATGGATTGTCCGAAAAAGGAAAGAAACAGACGGTGAGGACCGCACTTGACTTGAAGTCAATGGGGGCTTGCGAAAACAACTGTTGGATTTGGCCTTCCATTACTCAGCGAGCTTATCAGGCCGCTGAGATTATTGCCGCAGTTAACGGCATCAATAGAAGGTACTCAACTACTAATTTTGATACTAGCAATTTTGTTTATAGCCACAAGTAATATACAGTAGAACTAGAACCTCGATAGTTTAATACTAGATTAATTAATAACCTCGTTTAAATAATGATTTTTGTCAGTCCTGACTAAGGACCAACATGTTAAATTAGTATCTCAATTATTATCGCTAAATTAATAAATTAGTGTGCTCAATGCTATTGATTTACAGAGGTTTTACTGTAGCATATAATAAGAATCTGCTGTTAATATTAATGGATTAATCATATTTACCACTTTAGTAGAACCTAATGCATTTTGCTGCCTGCAGTCATATTGTACCTGAGTACAGTTTCTTGGATGCTCGGGGATTGGGAGCATATGAAGGGAAAAAACTGGATTCCGTTTCTGAGGTATAATATCGCCAGCTCTAATGATTAGTCATTATTTTGCGAACTGTATTATTTCTAGAGCTGTCGAAATGGGCGGAACGGACAAGTTTTTTCGGGCCGACATTTTCATGTCCCAGTCCCGGCCCAGTGTATGAAAAATGGGAAAAAATGTCATTGGCTGGCCGAGCCAAACCGTCCTATGCATGGGGCCAAAAATTCCGACTTTTTGGGCCTTAGATTTTTTTTGCTCACGCCCGGCAAAATTCGGGAGTAGGCCGGCCTGGCCCACAGGGCGTGCCAGAGATTGCCAGCTCTAATTATTTCATTGTGGGCTTGGTTTAGTGCTAAGCAGTTGTTGATTTTTAAAGGAAGTCATTGTAAAACTTTGAGATAATTACAAATAGCACCCTTGAAATTTAACCCTTGAAGTTTCCTTTCAATGCTACAGAATAACCCCTTGACATATGCTCATCTTTTACAAATTTCCTGTACATTTGTTTTAAGGGGATATTTGAAATTTAAAAAGATTATTAGATCTCTTAACTATCCCTATTTTTATTTTTTCCTTTTGATACCATGTTCAGGTTTATGCCTCAGATAGCCTTTCCCCAAATATCAAGCCGCCTCCAATAGACGATGGAACACCTAACGAAAGCGTTCAGGATGTGTTTGTTCGTGTGACGCAGCTAATGTCCATTCTCGAGACCCAATATTCCGGGGACACAGTTATTGTAGTTTCTCCAGATTCCGACAACTTAACTGTGCTACAAGCTGGTTTAGTCGGGCTTGAATTACGAAGGCAAGCGTTTCTAGAAGTTATGTTACACGTATATATCTGTTTTTGTTTGGATTAATTACAAAAGCACCCTTGAGGTTTGACTTAATTACAAAAACACCCCTGAGGTTTTATTTGTCTTACATAAACATTTAAAAAAAAAAAAAAAACTTCGCATTTGTAAAGATTTTACAATTAGACCTTAATTGTGACATTCAGTCAAAGTTCAGGGGCATTTTTGTAATTTTCAAAATTAGATGATTCTTTTTTTGTAATTAGGTCAATCTCAAGGGTACCTTTTGTAATTATATATATATTTTTTAATATTGGACCATATCGATATCTGCAGGCATAGGGATCTTGCCTTCAGGCCCGGCGAAGTTAGGTTCGTCGATGCTAGTAGTGTACCAACTTACAAGCAACCTGCATCTGCGGTTTATAAGTGCTTAAATCCCCCAAACTGCAATTGAGTTTTTTTTTATACTTATATTGGAAATATTTATAATCTTGTAATCTTTGTATATAGAATCTTTAGTAAATATTATATGTTTTATCTCCATGCTTATAATTTAATTTACAAATATTTAAAAGCAAACATATTTCTTTTTTCTTGGAAATGCTGGGAATGCATCAGATTGTATACATTTATTAGAGTGCATTGTTGCACAAGTAGAACACACATTTTAGGACTTGATTAGTGTGTTACAAACAATTGAGATTTTGCCTAATTACAAAAAACTTCAATTATATTTTAAAATTACAATTACACCTCAAAAATCATGATGTGAACTTCCCGTCAAGGTATTTGTATTCATCTAACAAAATAACCTTGCTTGGGAGTTTAATTTGTAAAATAACGACAAATGTCAAAAAGGTGTTTGTTAGTTTGTAAAATAAAAACTTTTAATTACTTGTTCTTGGCTCACCCCATTTAAGTCTCTTCGATAACCTTTTCATCGGAAGATTATAATTTATATATAGCGATTATAGAAAGAGTTGTTTACCATTCGGTTCGCAATAAATCAAACTAATTAAATGCATGCATCATGATTTATTCTCAGTAATTGGGCATGCTTGTTTTGGACCTAATTAATTTTCTATGATATTTGATATATTACACTCATTGATTTGATTCACTTTCTCCCTCTCTTTCAAAACATATACTCGCAAATAAACAATTAAATAAATAGATGAAACAGACTTAGTTGGGCAAGTCATTGCTGGATTTAAATTATTAATCCAAATTCACAGACAATGAAAGTGCAAACTATACATAAATAATGTTAGCAAACTTTTTACGTGGTCCAATACTGCATGCACACATAAAGCACTTCTCTTTTTCAAGTCAGTTCTTGAAAATGACTTTTCTTATTTATTAGTATTCATTTAACTATTTAAGACACGCAATAAATTTATACTAATAAATAATGTAACACCTATTTTTCTTAACCAATCTCTGCCGACCTCTAAACCAACGTAAATTACTTTACAATGAAGTTTTTGAAGAAACAAGATCAATTCAAATCTTTAAAGAACATCGAACATTATTGCAGTTGTAACAGCTAAAAATGGATGATTTGGATATTGTGATTTTTTTTTTTAACACATAAATAAATACGTATATTACTCGTTGGTTTTCTATATTGGAAAGTTTGCTATTGGGCAGAGCCAAGCTTTATGTGGGTGGTCTAAACTAGCTCCCGGGAATTTAAAAAGAATCGTACTATTGCCTTATAGTTGCCAAATGTTACAAATAATAGAAAATGAGTATTTATTTATGAACTAATATAAATTTACAATCAATTATTTTAAAAAATAAATAAAAAATAGGGAACTATTAAGGTCGGACCTAGACGAGCTTTGGCTTCACTATGATTTGCTATGTAGCATGTCATTGAAGCCTGCTCTAATCAAGCCAAACGTTAGATAAAAACTAAAAAGTTGCAAAGTGATTATGTACCTATAACTTTTTGTATGGAATGTCATGTAGCATTTAGGAAGCATAGTGTCACGACCCGTGCGTCTAGGGTTGAGACGATGGCTGGCGACATTGTACTGACAGACCATGTACCTGGAGCTGGGGCCATTTTGTGTCGACTCCTCGCCATAATAGGCGAGAGGCACCAGCCGGATGGGGTTCGACGTGATGACATGGAAGTTGTGCAAGAACCACTCGCCCTATGCGAGCTAACTATGGTCAAGGCGCGCAGAGATGAGATCCGGCCATAGATCTACATTACAGGAGGAAGGAGCAACTCGAGGGTCTTAGCATGGGGGGCAACAGAGATGGGACGACAATGTAAGGATTGGCGCACTAGGGAGGTTGTTCGGCCCGATTCACCTGGAGACGGCACAGGGTGCCGAGAGCGGCGTGTACTTAGCGCCAAAGGCCTTGCAACGTAGGCCCAAGCAAGGAAGGAGGGACGTCCTTAGCCTATCCAGATTCTAGAAGCCAAAGACCAGTCGGAGACGTCAATTAGCAAGGGGATCTCTTGTAGTCTAGTTTCCATATTATATAAGAGTTTTCCGACTCAATTAGCAAGGGGATCTCTTGTAGTCTTTCCATATTATATAAGAGTTTATATTAGGTAGTTTTTTAACTAAGTGGTTTTCCATACTTGTTAATGGGATACATAGTTTAGCTAGTAGAATATCTTGGAGAAGGGAAAACTAAATCCTAACCCTAGCGCCTAGTGTAGTATAAATAGGCCCCTCAACCTATTATAGTATTATCAATGAGTTCTTGATGTTATTAATAAAAAAAAATCTTCAACTGTTGCTCCTTTGTTCTTGTCTTCGTATTCATCTCTTCCCTTCATAAATCTCGATAGGCTTCCCTTCATAAATCTCGATAGGCTTGCTAGGATGGCTGCCAGAAAGCAGGTGTGATTCCTATCCGGGATGGGGAGCATGCGGCGTGTGTGGCATTGTTACATAGATAAAGGATAGTTGCAACGACGGGATCAGTTGGCGAAGCCCACTCTCACTGGGTGGGAATTGGAGGCACTGAAGAAGGCAGATTAACAAGATTAACAACCTTGGCAGGGCCTCATGTTGCACAGCGTGCGCGCCCATTACTGCCAAATAGGTGATACTCTTGAGGGTTGCTTGTCTAACCTAGGGCAAGCAAAACAATTAGATAAAGACTCAAGGAGGCGAGACCCAATGGAGTGAAAGTGCTGGTTCTTGCAAAATCCTCGCAAGGATCGAACAAGACATTCGAGGACGGCATAAGAACTAGTTAGGAGGCGGTTAAGTTAGCGTCACCAATGCCCATGGTGATAATGATTGAGGACATCCAAGTCCCAGTACTAGTGAGCGTCGAGACAACGCCTAGGAGTGTGCGCAAACAAGTTGCCAATATGTTGTTGGATATTCCAACGTATGGATCAAACAAATCGGTGGCCAAGTTGGTCACAATAGTGCAGGGCACGAACGAGATGGAGCAACCATGTGAGAAAACACTGATGATCGGGGGAGGGAAGGCAAAGGCGATGCACAAGGAAGAGTAGTCGATAGTAGCACCATCAGCGACAATGAGCACACGAGCCATCCTTGGGAGCTCACCGGAAACATACAAACCGAGTGAGGGTAGCCAAGATTCGAGAGGCACGACAATGCCTCAAGAAACTTAGAAGATCGATGTGTTGCATTCACAGATGAGATGTGTTGTGTTTGGGACCAATGTGTTGAGTTTAAATACATGTCTTGTTGCATTGAAACGTTCCAAATTCAGCTATGGGGTCGTGTCGAGGGCGACTATGACTTTTGCGGGGGAGGATGTCATGACCCGTGCATCTAGGGTCGAGACGATGGTTAGCGATGTTGTACTGGCTAGCTATGTATCTAGGATAGGGCTACTTTATGTCGACTCTTCGCCATAATAGGTAAGAGGCACTAGTCAGATGGGGTTCGGCGTGCTAAAATGCAGGTTGTGCGAGAACCATTAGCACTATGCGAGCCGACGGCGGACGAGGCGCGTAGATATGAGATCCGAGCCATAGATCAATGTTGCAAGAGGAAGGAGCAGCTCGAAGATTTTCGCACGTGAGAAGCAAGAGAGATGGGACGGCAACGCAAGGATTGATGCACTAGTGAGGCTATTGGGCTGATTCACCTAGAGACGGCACAGGGTGCCGAGAGTGACGCTTACTTAGCGCCAAGGGTCTTGCAACGTACTAGAGACGGCACAGGGTGCAACGTAGGCCCAAGCAAGGAAGGAGGGACATCCTGGCCTATCTAGCTCTAGAAAACAAAGCCTAGTCGGAGATTTCAATTAGCAAAGGGTTCTCTTGTAATCTAGTTCCCATATGGTATAAGAGCTTATATTAGGTAGTTTCATAAATAGGGTTTTCCATACTTGTTAATGGGCCACATAGTTTGGTTAGTAGAATAACTTGGAGAAGAGGAAAGTTAAACCCTAATTCCTCAACTGTTGCTCCTTTGTTCTTGTCTTCGTATTCATCTCTTCCTTGCGTAAATCTCGGTAGGCTTGCAAGGATGGCGTTCGAATCCAACACGAATGTGTCTTACTTAGCGCTACACGGTTAAAGTACGATACACCACGATCCTGGGGCCGTGATAATAGACACTTCAAATTAAAAATTTTTGACATGGTATATTCCGCTATATCTAACGTGACAAAATCATAATCGTATCTCGTAATCGTGTTTCTTGTTATAATATAAAATGATTAGTTTTTTTGGTTTTGAAGGTTTTGTGTAACCAAATGAATGAATAGGTAACCAACTCATGAAAGTTCTAAACTCAAGAAGATTCTATCCCAACTTTATTATTTTCGACCTTTCTTGGTGTGAAGTGTGTGAGTTTTATATCCACCAAGTACACGTCAGCTTTACCAAATATTAACTCTGCCCCCACTCAAAAAAGAAAAAAAAAAAAGAAAAAAAAAAAGTAACCGACCTACATGTCTCCAAGGTGGCAAATTCAAGTTCAAATATTTATATTACTCACAATATTAACAAATGGTTCTCCTATGCATTTGACTTTCTCGGTATCTATGTATTGAAATTTTGATTATAGTACTATTATTATACATTACTCGAATGTTAAGAATATATCGAAATGTATTTTATTTGGGAAATGACTACGGTACCTTCACGGTACCATACCCTCACCCCCTCCTGCATTTACAAGCGTTGATTTCTTTATATTAAAAACCTAAATTTATATTCTCATTCATCTGATGGTTCCTATTGATCGAGGAATGGTGCCGTGAAGGCACCATAAAAGTTCCCTTTTATTTGTATTACTAAGACACCAACTAGCGAAAATCAACACAACTTTTATCTTCCTATTTATGATCAACACAACACTATTGATATGAATGGAGAAAGTGTTGAGCAAATATAACATAATAAATGCTTAGCGATTGCACCGTATCAAATGTTCTAATGAACATTATGTGCTCTCTACACAGCATATTGAAATCTGATTGGGTTGTTTGATAAATAAAGTTTAGAAGTTTGTAATTAATTTTTTATTGTCCAAACGCATATTTGGAAAAGTTCGTTATAAGAGCTTTTTGAGATAAATTAGTAGAAGTGCGTTGAAAGATAATTTTATCATATATATATATATATATATATATATATATATATTAATTTACATACAAAAACTGTTTACACCTATTTTTATTGATTAGATAATAATAATTATCCAATTAAATTTAATATATTTAAAAACTAGCGACTCAATAAACTTTTTATGTATAGTTTTTAAATCATAATTCTTTTAGTTGTATTATTTTAATTATTCAATATATTATAATTTTATGTTATTAACAAAAGAAACCTAACAATTGATTGTGTTAATGTTCATTTTTGTTTTATTTTACACAAAGTCAGATTAGTTAACACAATCAACAAAAACAATCACTTATAACTTATTTAGGGTTGAGCAAAGTCGTGATTTAGTTTAAGACTGCATCGAAGAGCAAAAACCGAAAATATGTAAAGTTGAAACCAGAAACCGAACCATTTTTTAAATATCGAATCAAATCAACTTTTTGCGACTCGGTGAATCAATTTTCACAGGCAATATTTATATATATATATATATATATATAACTTTAATATAATAATAATTAAATATATAAATATATACATTCGGTTTGGTGTAGACCGATTTTTTAAATACAAAACTTATACCAAAATGAATACAATCAATTTTTGGAAATAAAAACAACATTGCAACACGCACTATAAGAAATCGTAACGCACCGAACTCATCGGTTCGATGCAATTTTGCGATTCTCGTGACACGTACTACACGTGATTGACAAATAGGGTCATAGTGACAATGTGTTAAGATTTCTAAAAAAAACAAAAATAATAATAATAATAATAATAATAATAATAATATAAGATGTATACAAATTAATACTAGTAACATTTTAGGATATGGACCGTGAGTATCATAAAATATTAGAACGTATCAGATGTTTGCAAGTTTTTTAAAAAAGATTTAATAATCAAACTTATAAATAATAAAATGTGAGATTTTGTAAGTCCCGTTATAACAAAATAAGATTAAAAAAAAACATTTAAAAACTTATACTTCAATAATGTCTGAATTTATAGATGTTCTATAAAAAACCTGTTGCATAATTAACTTTATAATCAACTTTAGCCAAACATTGTTGATGGATAAAAATTAAAAATGGAGTTATTATTTGTTTCCTTTCTCAGTTTTTTTTTTTTTCTTCTAATATTTCGCTCTTTTATCTCTCCAACTCTTTCCCAGTTTTATTTTTTAAGAGCGTTCCAAAAAAAAAAAAAAAAAGAAGAAGAAGAATCAAAACAAAATAGAAAAAAGAAAAAGAATCAAAACAAAGAGTGTGTTTCTCGAAGTTGCCTTTTCTCTGCAAATCCAGAATTGTTCCTCTAGAAAATCTCTAAACCACTCTCTTCTTTTGTTCTTCACACACAGGAACCCCACTGTTCAGTAATATTTTTTTCAGAAAAAAAATAATTGGGTCATGTGTGTAATTGAGTGCTTGGATTGGTGAAATGCGAATCAAATCTTGGATTTAGAGTTAGTTTTTCCTGAATGGCGATCAAAGGCGTTGATTTCAAGTGGTAAGTTTTTTGAAAACACCTTTCAAGTTTTCATCTCGAGAAATGAATTCTGTTCTTTTGAAGTGGGAAAATGAATCCGCATGTAATTACTGCTTGATTTCCTGAATTCTGGGCATGTATGCTTAATGGGTTTTGATTTCCTTGCACAAATTCATGATTTTTTAATGTGGGTTTCTTGCAGGTATGATGGGTTCTTCTTGTCTATGCTTGCTACAAGTGTGTATCCTTTTAATGAATGCTCAAGATTTATTTCTCTTTTAATTAATGGATATTCAAGATTTCATTTATTGAGTAAAGGTTATCTTCTTTTCGCTGTTACGATTTTTTCTACTTTCCCCCCCTCACTTTATGCTCTTGTTTTGAGCACTGGGATATCAGTTAAATCTATGGATATTTTATTATTATTGCTATAATGGGATTTGGATAATTCCTTAGCTAATTTCTTTAGAATCATTGTTGCGATCAATTGGAACAAATACCACTCATGTACATATCCCTTGCACATATGGATTGTGGTAAGTTACATTTTAACTTTTCGAAAGCAAATACAGGGAGTTTTATTGATTCTTGATGGGATCTTGAGGTTGTTAAAGATAATATTGTGCTTCTTATTTTCCAATTGTTAGGTCGACTACACGACAGTGTTTATTTTCCGACTCTTGATGTTTGTTGATAATGGATTGGCTGCTGGAATGGGATTGTAAGAACCCCTTATCTTTACCCAATATCATTGGGTTTCCATTATTTTACTGGTATTCACATATATTAAGTTATTAACGGCATTTTGTTAACACGTGAGATATTGTAATTCTACACACTATTTTATCAAGTAATACATCTCTTAAGTATTGCTCAACATTATTAGAGAGTAGTGGTAGAATAATATCTGGGTTATATTCATTTTCTTGGCATATTTAAGCTATGGTTTTTTCACTTCTGTTGTTCTTTGACCTTATTTACCTTTGTTGACTTGGCGTAGGGATCTCGGTTGGCAACAGAGATATGCACCTTTTGTTGGACGGATTGTTGTACTGTCGATTCTTGTTCTGTTGCTATATCCCTTCCTGTTCACTTGGACTGTCATTGGCACCCTTTGGTTCACACGTGCAAAAAACTGTGTAAGTTTTATTTTGTCCCCCTTTTTTTTTTTCTGAGTATCCATGTCATATGCTGCAAATTTAGGATAAATGTAATATCTAAAACCATTTTCTCAGTTGCCTGAGGAGGGTCAGAAGTGGGGTTTTCTTATTTGGCTGCTTTTCAGCTATTGCGGACTTGTGTGCATTGCTTGCATCTGTATGGGAAAGGTTAGTGGTAGTATTTCTCAATTCACACTTCAGAGGTTACTAGTTATGGTTTAAATTACAAAAACTAACCTCTAGGTTTAGCGTAGTGACAAAAGAACCCAGTTATCGTTCAAAATTACAAATACCCCTTGAGATATTACTCGGGGGGGTGTAATTTGTAAAATAGAAATGAATTATCATGGGGATGTTTCTTTTCCCTGTAATTTTGAAAGATAACCGACTTTTTTTGTAATTAGATTGAACCTCAGGGGTACTTTGGTAATTAACCCAAAATAAATCCAAGGAACTCCATTTTTCTTTATTTTTCAGTTAGCATGAGGATGTGATTCTGATGATACTTCAATTGTAAAACAGATTTCTTGATCTTATATTTTTTATCCTTGTTTTGCAGTGGGTAACAAGAAGACAGGCACATTTATTGCGCGCACAACAAGGGATCCCTGTTTCAGAATATGGAGTAAGCTCTATCGACTGACTGTGCATTCAATTCTTTTATAATTCATGAAAAGCATAACTTTAAATACACTAGTGTCATTTTCATATTGATTTAACGTCTCTCACTGTTCACCAGATCTTTATGCCAATTTTAGCATTGCATCTTCTTGTGACATATGCTTGTTCTTCTAATCTGCTTAGCTCTTTTTGGCTTCAGGTTCTGGTAGACTTGGTTAGAGTGCCAGATTGGGCTATCGAAGCTGCGGGCCAAGAGATGAGGGGGATGGGCCAAGATGCAGCTGCATACCAGCCTGGACTTTACTTGACCCCAGCCCAGGTAAAAAGCGCTTGACTCGGATTATATATATTATAGCAACTACTGTTTACAAACTGAAGTAATTATGCAGTTCAGAACATTTCTGTCCATATAAATTACCATGTAATTTACATTGTATTATGCAAACAACCCCTGAGGTTTAACCTTATTACAAAAAAGAAAAAAAAAATCCAGTTATTTTTTAAAATTCCAAAAAATAAAAAATAAAATAAAAAATCATTATGTTCACATGGTAACAGAGAAACACGTGTCAAGAGGGTATTTGTAGTTTTGAAAGATAATTTGTAATTAACCACATATGATATTGTTTGGACTTATGAGAGACTATTTTACTTTGCATGCAGAGAGAAGCAGTGGAAGCACTTATTCAAGAACTTCCGAAGTTCAGGATGAAGGCTGTTCCTATTGACTGCAGCGAGTGTCCTATTTGCCTCGAAGAGTTTCGTGTCGGAAATGAGGTAAGCTCACAGTTCAAGAAACAACTGACAATACATAATAATTATTTAAAAAAAAACCTTGGAAATTATAGGTAAACTAAAGAAATTACAATTGATATTTATCCTAATCATCAAAAACTGCAGTTATCTTTCCAAATTACAAGTAACAATTGCAAAAACACCCCCTTGGGTTTGGTGTTTGTAAAATAGATAACAAATATCAATGGGGTATTTGTAAATTTGAAAGAAAGTTAGGTTCTTTTTATAATTAGACTGAATAACATCCAAGGACACTATTGTAATTAACTGAAAATATTTACGCAGGTTCGTGGTCTCCCATGTGCTCACAATTTCCACGTGGAGTGCATCGACGAGTGGCTTCGGTTGAACGTGAAATGCCCTAGATGCCGTTGCTCGGTCTTTCCGAACCTGGACCTGAGCGCGTTATCGAGTATCCAGACAACGGACTTGTCCTCGATAAATGTCGTCACCACAGCTCAGTACGTGAGAAGCCAGTCGCCTAGTCAGAGCTATATGTTGAGGTTGCAGGGCTTGCTTCGCCCGGTCCGTACGGAGCATGCGGGGTCCGGCAGCGATGCGGATACCGCAGAAACGCCAGCTGGAACGCATGTGGTGGACCCCGTCGAGACTGTCCAGGTGGTGGTTGAAGAGCCGGGTCCGCATCGGGTTTGAACCGTTTCTCGTGGTTTTTTAACTGGTTTCATGTAATCTAACCCCACCTGGAATTCAAGAATCTAATTTGAAACACTTAGTTTTGCCCGTCTTCGCCATCCTAAATAGTGTTTTTTTTTTTTTCTTTTCCTACAATTGTGATTAAAAGAAATCTATGTCATGGAACAAGGGAATATGGTGATCGATGTTTTGTTTCGTTCAGAGGGATGCATGTGCACTGTTTTATGTATTTTTGTTTGTATTTTGCCATCTCTTTGAGCTTTTGTGGTTACAAGGACAAAATGAGCTTACAAAATCTGAGTTTTGTGTTGTGTTGATAAATGTTGTCTGATGGATAAAGGAAGCAACTGGACCCAGGAAACATAATTTGATCAGACATAATTTAACTAGATTTAAAATTTCATTTTCTTGTTGGCCTTTTTGTTTTTTAATTTGTATTTCTAACCGTGTCGTATCATGTCAACTATTGTTAACTTATATTTTTCCTAGTGTTTGCAACATTTCCTATGTATCCCTCCTCATAATGTAATTTTGTAAACAAGAAACAAATTTCACGTCATATGTGCAATTGAAAAGATAGTTGTTTCTACCAATAAGAAAAAAAAAAGGAAAAAGGAAAAAAAAAGAAAATTAGTTGTGTCTCGTTACATTAAATGAAATGTGTATTTTTGTTTTTATTATTTTTATTTGAAGCCACCTATCAAATTATTAGTATTCCAAAACAAAGTCAATTTACATGTTTTTAATATTTTGTCGTGTAATTAATACTTTAAAAAAACGAGTTTATAATTTAGAACGGACAAAAAATGAAATCAGGTCTACCTTATAAAGCTACTTTTCCAACGAATTGGATAGTCCAAGTCAAATCATAGCCTAAATCTAGCATTTAATTTATGTTGAATAAATAATCCTATTAAGGTGAAATTAAATTCCTCTAAGAAAATAATCCAATCGACCCTATATCTATACCTCTATAGTAGAGATTGCATACCTCTGTAGTAGAGATCGCATGCCGGTTTCTGGACAGGTCATTTGGCAACTTCTTATTTGTATTTTTTTTTCTTTTTCTTCCTTTTTTCTTTACTTTTGATTTGTTTTTTTTTCTTTTTT
>BMAC01000388.1:627043-665324 GCA_014905375.1 Phtheirospermum japonicum | reverse complement strand
TGTCAAAATGGTTTTGACATCAGATTAATGTGTCAACCATCAAACTCACCAGATTTAAATATCTTGGATCTTGGATTTTTTAGGGCCATTCAAGCATTACAATACAAAGAGTGTCCAAGAAGCGAGGAAGAGCTTTTACATGCGGTTCATAAGTCTTTTGATGAATATTCTACAAAAAAAAAATGAACCATATTTTTCTAACTCTACAATCATGCATGCGGGAAATCATAACACATATGAATAAGGCTGCATTGGAAAAGGAAGGCAATCTTCCTAAGCAAATTACTTGTGATTTAGCCATAGTACAAAATGCAATGAATATGTTAGCATGATTTAATTTATATTGTCATATTTGAGTTTTTAACCTTTTTAATGATATATTTTAGTTTACTTCAATATTTATTTTTTTTCTTCACTATTTATTTTTTTATTGTCTTTCTAAGTCAGCAAATAAAATTTTCACTTGGAAAAGAAAAAGAACAGGGACAAAAAAAAAGAATGAACAATATTTCACAGTACAAAAATAGAGTACTATCCCATTATCACAAAGAAGGTGAAAAAAAAAGGAAAAAAAAATACAAATAAAATAAGAAAAAATAAAATGCAGAAAATATGTTGTACATAAAATAGAAAAAAGTAAAAATGCAGAAAATATTTCAATTCATAAGAAGTGCAGTACATACCAACATGAAGGTACATACCAACATGAAGTACAGTACATCTCAAATTAAAAAGAAGTACGAACAATTAAAACAGTACTCAATAAATACCAACCATTGAGAAAAAGAAGTGGACCAAAATAGGATATCAAATTCTTTCTACCATCAATCGATTTTAAAAATAATCTGAAGACAAATCTTCAAAATTGTTAAAACTCCTTGTCGAATCTCTTTGTGTTCACCAGGCTCTCCCTCATAGTAGAGTTTGTTCAAATCAATTCGATGATCAAGATATGGCTTCATGATATTCGATTCCTTTGATTGTTTTTCTCTGCGTTTACACCCACATGATTTTCTGATTTTCTTCAAATTTATATATGGGGTTCCTGATTTTTTTCTGATTTTTCTTTCCCTGCATTCATGTTCATGGTTATAATTTTGTTGAAGTATTTTTTCTCTTAATACCATATAAATATACGTGCTCCTCCATATGTTTTAGGGCAAAGAAAAAAAAGGGAAAATCTTGTATTCTCCAAGAAAAATGGCGGCAGATGTATATGGGGGAGTGGAAGCGATTCATGTGATAAAGCTTTATCAAGCTTTATCATAATGATTAGACAAAGAGAGTTTTATGGGATAGGAATATTTGCGGAAGAAAAATATTTTTTTTAACTAAAACGTCAATTAATTGAAACAAATTCTGAACACTAAAACGACATATAAATTGAACTGGAGGGAGTATTGATTAGACATCGGTACAATGCAACAGGAGTTGAGAGTATGACATTCGTTTAGGTTTTCAAATTATGTAAGTAATATTATCAACGATTTTAATCTAAATATTAAAATACAAAATAACATAATAATAATTAATAAACAGAGATGGCACGAGTTTAGAATGCGACTTCTTTTGAATTTTTATAAGTATGTAAATAAATTATCAACTAGTAGAATCTAAACATGAAAAATAAAAACTTAATAATATAATAATTAATAAATAAATTAGACATGTACAAGACAAGGGTCGAGAACACATCATTTGAAATTTCCATTTTATATAAGAATTTTTAATTATCACAAATATTTTTTATATTTATTTTTTGATAAACCCCGTGTAATACACATGTATTAAACTAGTATAATGTTAAGGGTACGGATATACGCACCCCAAAATATTATTAGTTGACTCCAAAATATTTTAAAAAAAATAGTCATAAATGAAAAGACTAAACTAACCTTACCATAATATATAATTAAAATTGAAGGTGCATTATTATTATTTTTTATTTTTTTAAATATAATTCAATCAGGACCTAGAGAATTAGGAAAATACAGATCAACCCCAAAATACTTTAAAAGTGACCAAAAGGCCATCTTCTCCATTTGTGCTTTCTTCACAGTCTCATATAAATTTTGCATTCCTCCAAGAATTTCAGCCTTTGAATTAGTGTCATCGCTCTTTTCGCCATTATTTTTCTTCCCACCAAAACATTTGAAGGGTTCTATGTTTTTGAATCCTCTTCAGAAAACTAGACCTAGATAAAACGCACGTGCCAACTGGACATGTGCTTGTGTTCAATCTGTATAAAGAGCCTGATGCCCGTATGGAATTTGGATATTGAGATGTAAGGGCACTGGGTGACGCCATTTTGGCTGTTATTATTATTATTATTATTATTATTATATTGGGGTAAAATGGGGTATTTGTGGGGTTGACTTAATAAAAAAAAGTATTTTAAATTTTTTGGGAGTGTTTTTATTAACTGGGGTAAAATCATAAGTTTTTGTGGTACGTATATCCGCGTCCTAATGTTAAACCTGTGTGCTATAAGTTGAAATTAAATTTCATATTAAAAAAGAATAATAATTCAGCTCGGCTCATCTATTTATCTATTTAATTAAATCACTAAAAAGGAGATAGTTTGAGAATGATGCTCACTGCTTCAAACCAAAACAGAACAAAAGCACAAGAATTATCCTTTTCTCTGATTCTATCCATAACTAAATAGTCTCACTCCAACACAGCCTGAGCAGAGGCAGTAAACATGGTGGTGGCCAACGCTTGGGCCACGGGCCACGCCGTCGTGCCGCCGCAGCAGTTTCGCCGCCCCTCCTCCTCCTCCTCCCCTGAAATTCTCAATTCTCTATTAAAGAAAAATATCTCACTCAATTTACCCAGCAAATTCCATGTCAGAAGAAAGAAGGATTTCGATTTATCTTGCCGTTGCAGCAGTAATCTCGAGAACAGTATGAATTACGGTGACCGTGGCAGCAATAATATAAGCTCTTCATCATCTTCTTCTTCGGCCTGTTCGTTTTCGTCGTCATCTGCGGATTGGGATTGGAATAGGTGGACGCGCCATTTTTCTGAGATTGAGCAGGCTGAGAACTATGCCTCTGTTCTCAAGGTTCGATTTCATGCGTATGATCTTGTTGATGTTTAATTATTGATCTGAGTAAAGAAAAGGGGATTTTATTATAAATCGACACATGTTACTTACAGTTGTTATTCTAGTATTCTTATCAGAATTGTTATTAGATCCTGCTTTTTGTCAAATTAGATTTTGCCAAAGTTGCATCTATCTATGTAAGCGTATCCTGTTCAAGAAGGATTTTCTACAGTGGTAATAATTTGAAGAAAGTGTTCAAAAAAGGGTATGGATGATTGGTTTTGGTGCTTCAAATGCACCATATTGAAGTTCCTGATCAATTTTCTGAGTATTTTCCTTTTAATTGTTGATCAGTCTTAATTTTTTTTTAAAAGAGCTTTTGACGTGCTGTGCACAGTTGCTGATTTCTAGCAGATAACATCATTACTAAGTATCTTCACATGGGAGTAGTTGTTTAATCAATGTGAATTTGTAACATCATATTTTTTTTCTTTGGTTGAATGATTTATTTTTTAAAATTGACTACGCTGACTGTTTGATTTGCTTCATACACCACTGAGACGAGCTCCCTGATCAGACGTTGCATCGTGTAGCTTTATTAATAACTAGTTCTACTTCAAATAAGAGCAATGGAAATTAAAATTTGTGCACGGAACACTTAAAATTTTCTTCTAGTGTTATTATTGGATTTTATGAATTTTCAGTTTCAATTAGAGGATGCAATAGAAAAGGAAGACTTCCAGGAAGCTGCTAAGTTGAAAATAGCTATTGCGGAGATGACATCCAAAGATAGTATTGCTGAAATCATGTCGGAGTTGAAGGTAAAATAATGGTTAATGTGATTTACCGACCCATACTTGGAAATATTGCTAAATGCTAATATTAATCTTCTGTTGTTTTCTTTAGAATGCAATTGACGAAGAGCGTTACCATGATGCTTCAAGATTATGCCGAAATACAGGAAGTGGGCTGGTAAGCTTATTCAATATTTGTTTTCTTGCTTGATATTGGAGTTTAGTATTTCCCTTTCTGACGATGAACCAATTAGCCATAATATCTTTGCTTGCTTGTTCTTCCATGTCATAATTATATATTTTATTGCCCGAAAGTGTGGACTTCTTGTTGTTTATTATTCATGGGATGCCTGCAGGTTGGTTGGTGGGTTGGCTATTCGAAGGATTTGGACGATCCTTTTGGGAGATTAATCCGGATTACTCCAGGAACAGGAAGGCTTGTAGGAAAATGTTATAGTCCAAGGTAAGAATTATAGAATTGAAAAGAACAACTATTTGTATTTTCTTCATCTTTGTTGTTAAACAAAGCTTAAATTCTCTAGTAATGGGTAATTATTGCAGGCAGTTAGTTACGTCATCTCCTGGTACTCCACTGTTTGAAATATTTGTGGTTAAAGATGTCAATGACAGATATAACATACAGGTGACGTGCTTTTTTTTTTTTTTTGTTCAGTTATTCATTAATATATAAATTGTCAAATTTTCATTTCAAATTTCTATTAATTTGTTGTTTTAACATTTTATACACATGATGCTGAAAATGATCTCTGATATTTTATAGCCAATTCTGTTATATACTGTATATAAAGTATAGACTTGTTTCAGACAAATGTAAGCTCTTTCTGCTGCTCACCATTTGTCTGCTGAGTGAAAAGATGCATTATCCCTTCATAACTGCTTCTGATACTATGCATCTTTATAGGTTGCATTTCTAAAACTGATTAAAGGAAATTCAGCAAATTCAAGCTCCTCATCTGAGAAATCCACCAAAGGGCTGTCGGTAGGTGAAACTGAGAATTCATCCGTGATCGATGTGAAGCTCGAAGATAGCGAAGTGGAAAAAGGCGAAGGCAAGAGCATTGATTTGGAAGGAGCCGCAGAAGAAGGATTAAAAAGCGTCATAAATTTTCTAAAGGAAAAAATCCCAGAACTGAAGGTTAAAGTAATGAAAGTTGACGTTACTGAAAATATAACTGAGGATACCATGAAGAAGTTTATTGAAGAAGACAATGAAAACAAAACCAGTGACGATACGGAAGAGGAAGCTGATGATGTAGATGGTGATCAGCCGGATCGATTTTCCGCCCTAGGAGATAGTGACACGATGGAATCTGAAAGCGATTTAGACATAAAGCTTTACATTGGAGGCGTGTTACATAATAAAGAGGATAGTGGTTACCAAGGATGAGTTTGTTCGTGTCCCAGCTGATATTGAAAAACTGGAAAGGGATTCTTTTGTGCTGCATATTCCTAAGAGACATCAAGATAATAATGACGCTGAAGAAAGTGTTGAATCTAAAGTTAAGCTGGCCGCAATAGCTGCCCAAGGTGTTGCAGAACTTATGCCTCCTGAGGTTGCCAAGGCGTTCTGGAGTTCAGATAAAGTCTCTCCTAAGGTATAACTTAAAAAGAAATTGACTTGCTTTATTTAAGTGTAGAAATAATACTGAATTTATTTAACTGGAACTTCTTGCTTCTGATTATAGTCTGTATGTTTCTGAGAAAAAACATGGGAATAATTACAAAAAATACCCGAGGTTTGTTGTATTTACAAAAAACCCAATGAACTTTGAAAATTACAAAATCACCCTTGAGGTTTGATCCGTTTACATTTTGCTGACGTCATCAACTATATTACAATCACACCCCTAAAATTTTAAAAATATTACAAATGACCACAACTTTTTGCCTTGCTATTTGTTATACTTCGAAAAAATTAGGTATGTAAATGTGAAATGTAAAACGAAAATTGGGGTTACTGTAATATTTAGAAAAGTTGAGATGTAATTGTAAAAACATTTGATGATGTCAGCAATTTACGTTAGCCCCTTACGGCAGGTGCAAAATGTAAGACTCATGTAACCTCAAGGGTGGTTTTTGTAATTTTTACAGTTGCATATTTTTCTGTTTTTTTGCCAAACCGCAAGGGTCATTTGCATGAGCTTTTAAGGCACCAATAAATTAGATCTTCTTATTTTGTCTATAATTCTGACTTCATTTATTATCTCTTCTAATTCCATATAGGTTTCCAGAGATGTGCGTGAAATAGTAAAGCTTGCAGTCAGTCAAGCACAAAAACGGAATAGACTATCTGAGTACACAAATTTTAGTCGGATTACTACTCCTAATGGTGGCTTAGATCCTTTCGAAGGTAAGTTTACTTCGTGGACCCTAATCATATGCCCATATCAATTAGGGACAAATGAGACTTTTTTTTTTCCTCACATTTTGTGTGTTCTTGTAAATGCAGGTCTGTATGTTGGTGCTTTTGGCCCTTATGGACCTGAGGTAGTACAATTAAGGCGCAAATATGGTAACTGGAATGAGGAGAAATCATCTGATGTTGAGTTTTTTGAGTATGTTGAGGCAGTAAAGCTGACTGGGGATTTGAATGTGCCGGCTGGCCAGGTATGTAGGTTTTGGCTCGTTTCACGTTTTTTTTAAGGGATAATTAGAAAGAAAAAAAATGACACGCACTTCTTAATAAATATCCCCTCTATTGAGGGTGCAATTTGTAAAAATAAAAACACATATCAAGGGGATAATTTTAGTTTTGAAAGATCGATTTTTTATTTTTTTTTTAAATTAGCTGAACCTCAAAGGTAATTTTTATGATTAAATACCATTAATTTAATGAGTTCCTGCTAATCACGTGCCGTGCATTTGTCCAGGTAACATTTCGTGCTAAATTAGGGAGGGGTAATCGTCTTGCCAACCAGGGAAAATTGTACTCACATGAACTAGGAGTGGTATGTGTCGCTCTCCCTTTCTCTCTCTAAGACGATGATTGCATTAGAACAAATATCATAAACTAAATTTGCTTTTTTTCCCCTTCTAAGATTGCAAGTTACAAAGGTCAAGGGCGAGTTGCGGAATTCGGGTTTCGCAACCCTAAGTGGGTCGAAGGAGAGCTTCTTCAACTTGATGGCAGGGTAATAAACATAATATTCTCAGTCCTTTTTTCTTTTTTTTTTCTTTTTTTTTCAATTATTAAGTTTTTATGGATGTGATCGTTCATTAACAACTCTTGACGCTTGATTACAGAGTTTGGCCCATATATCAACGGTGCGGATTTGGGTTTCCTTTATGCTGTACCTGACCAAACCTTTCTTGTGCTGTTCCATCGTCTCAAACTTCCAGAGTGAGTTACGCTTACGAAAATGCATACGTTTTTTTGCAGCAGGACCCTTTTTAAGATTTTCTCGGCTTGTTTTGTGTTTGTGTATCGAGCAAAGGTATTTCGACACGATGTTGTACTGTGAATGAAATAAATCTTATACCACCCCAAAGTTTTGTCATCTTTACGACTATTGATTTGAGGTAGTTTATAGTGACTTCTATTGAATGCCAGCTGTCATAATGAATTCACGATTAATTTATCAGATAAGTACAAAAACTCTCACCCACATATATCTTCTAAAATTGCAAATACTCCTTATGGTATTTGTAATTTTAAAAGATAACTGGGTGGGTCCTTTTGTAATTAGGCTAGACCTCAGGGGTAGTTTTCGTACTTAACCTTGGATTTAAATGAAAGATGGTGAATTTGTTAGTTTAGGAAAATGTTAGACAAAACATCGGAAAGGGCGCTTTTCTGTGTTGATAAAGTGGAAGACTATATTGCATGGCCACTTTCATAAAGCAGTAAAGCCAGCTTAAAAAAATATAATAAGCGCTGCTTTTCCACCACGTAGAAAGGCAAAAATAGTAGATTTCTTTATGGCTTTTGACCCAGGATACAGAATATAGTGGGAGACCTTATGAGGCTTGAGGCTTTAAAGTTGTGTTGAAAACTCTTCAGGATTTGCTAATCATTTCATGGCTTCTTAAAACTTGCTCGAGTTCTTTTTTTTTTTTTTTTAATTTTTATCCCAAGTGTGTTTGCAAAGCCGCTTGATGAGAAAAGAAACTCATTTCCCATCTAGATGTTAATAATCACTTCCTTTTCAAAAAATTGCAAATACTCGATCATTGCCTTGACCCATTTCTTTACGCATAATATTTTTCTATTTTCGTGTTTTGTATTGCTCGCATACTTTGTATGTTCTCCTTTTGATTAATGAAATTTAATTTACCATCAAAAAAAAAAAAAAAGAAAGTGTGTGTGTGTTTTGTGAATGAGTTGTAGAAATGCTTTATTTGTCTAAGAAAAAATTGGAAAGTTGATTCAGGTTAAATTATGTTGAGGGGTAGAAGTTGTTGTGCACCAGATGCACCTCGTCGATAAATACATTACTGAAAACTACTGGACACATCATATAAAATACACACACACAAGGTTTGGCCAATCGAGTTTGAGGCCTCTAAATGAAACATCACTTAGGTGCCCTATCGGGGTTAAAAAAAAAAAAAAATGAAACCAACAAGTTTCAATAAAAATTACAACATTTCCAATTCATTCAATCTATCTTGCGACGTAGTTGACGAATGCAATTTTTTATGAGTTTAAATTTCGAGAAAAAACTTGAGGCGATATAGTAAAATATATTCTGTAATTATAGTAAAAGATATTATGTAATATATCCACACATTCGAAAAACAACTATCTGACATCTTTAAATAGTCAAGAACTTGAGTTGCATCCATGATCACTTTTGGGAAGTATCTCAGAACTTTTTTCAGGATTTTGAAAACACGAGCACTATAGTTTTACATTGTTTTTAGTGGCCCTAAGTTGTTGCCTGAATTATACTAAGGGCCACCACCGCTTGTATAGATATAGATAAATCATATAACAACAAAATTTAAAATAGGGTGCACCGTATAATTTGCCTATAATTATTGATAGTGTTTTTTTTTTTTTAAATTAGAAGTTTGCAAACAATCCTTAGGTTGATTTTTGACAATTATTCTCTCGTGACTTCTGTCGTCCAAACTTCAACTAAAAATGAAAAAAAAAAATCGTCTATAATTTTGCATGAATGAATGATTGCTTGTTGGCAACTTTTAATGATGGGATGTTTGATTAAACATGCATTTTGCTCGTGTACGAAAGGAAATATGAATTTAAGGTCATGTAACCTCAATTCTAGAATCTTGTAGCAAATTAGTTCCAACTTTTTCCATGTCTCCTTACAAAACAATTTTTGGGCTTATAAAAATTATGCCTTTATGATAATATGATTCTTCAAACGAGATGTGAAGACGTGATGATTTGGAAGAACATTAGATCCCACAAAGAGGAATAAAAATGAAAGTTGAGAAGCAGCAAGGAATTTACATGACACCCAAAAAGAGATTATTGGAGGGAAAAAAAAGTGAGTTTGCTTATTTTAACCATTGTTTTCTTTCTATTTCATAGGTTTTCTTTACTTTTCGGATTGTGAAAAGGGTTTCACACATTTGTCTACAATTGGCCAAATGATTCTTGAGGAAGTAATAAAAGACAGTCATGCATAATGCATTGTTAAATATACTTTGAGTAAAGCATAGTTGAATATATTGGTGACTCTCAAAAGATGGGTATTGGTCATTTGAACACCACCTTCTGCCACATCTAAAGCTAGTTTTCTTTTTCTCCTTTTTTTTTTTTTTTTTAACATTAATACTTGATGATTATCATTTAATAAAAAAAAAAAATGAAAATTCCAATGATTCGAGAGGATGATAAGATTTGGATAAAACAATATTTCTTTTATCGTAATTATTAAGGCCAATTAATTTATAATACGAAAATTAACTATTTGAACTGGTATTCTTGAATTCTGATATTTAGAATTTTGATATTTTTAAAATTTTTTAGTATATGATTCAAAATTCTTTACTTTTATTACATTAATAATATTTAATTATAAAAATTATTAATTAAATATTTAATTTTAAAATTTTAAAATAAATAAATATTCATCATTTGAAATATCAAATTCAATATTTCGAATGACATGGCAAAAAGACCAAAACGATTTTAAATTAGGAATGACAAAAACAAAACACCTATACGACAGCGTTTCGTACAGCCATAATACTGCCACGCAAAGAATCGTCACTGCCGCGAAGGATCTCGCCTCTACACACAGTCCCCACATTAGTTAGAGCCCTTCAACAAATCATTACTCGCCACATCATCAATCAATTTCAAATCCTCCACGTCTCTCCATACAAATCGCAAGCCCAAGATTATTAACATGGCTCATCACCGCAGAGTACAACTCCTCCTTGAATATATAAATAATTTTTAAATCTAAATAGGCAAAACATAAGAAGCAAAACCAATTAAGCTTCACTTTAATCTTTCTCTCAGAAAAAGCTTTCGTTTCAAATTTCCTTTTTCTTCTTCTCTCACTAATAAGCTCACACACCCAAAATCACCATCCCCAAAGCTTTTCGAATTCTCAGAATTTTGAAATGGAAAACCCAGACCCAAGCAATCACAGCAGTAAGAAAACCCTGCGTAGAAGCAGTAACAGTCACATATCCATGTCGGACAACCGAGTCAACAACGAGTCAGGTCCGATTCCTGGCACTCGCCTCTCCGATCCGACTCGCCCGCTCCGCTCCGACGATCCCTATTTCCGGCACGAGACCGACAATTCGGGGCAACAAAAGCAGCAAATCACTTGCCCCGGCTGAGAAATTCTACTCCCCGGCACCGTCCCCGGGAAAATCGAATATTCCGGCGAGCTCCCGGCCTCCAGGGCGAAGGGGTGGCGGCCGTGCCCCCGTCGGAGAAGCAGAGCTCGGGGAATGCCGATTTTCCGGCGAGCCCTGCGGTGAGGGGGAACTCGCCGGTGGTTTTGGGCTTAATAGGATGGTGAGGGACGAGCCGCCGGCGGCGGTGAGGAAAGTGGGGCGTTGGGTGGTGGGTTGGAGGAGGGGTACGGTGGTGGGGGGCGGGTGAGCCGGTGGCGGGTGTATTGAGGCGGCCGGAGAGGAGCGTGGCGGCGAATAAGGCGGCGTTGGGGTTGAGAGTGGTTGAGGTGATGGTGTGTTTGATATCGTTTTCGGTAATGGCGGCTGATAAGACTCAAGGGTGGAGTGGCGACTCGTTCGAACGATATCTGGAGTACCGGTATAAATTAGTCCTCTCGTCTTTTTCAATATTCACTTGTTTATGTTTCATTGCGCGGTTCATTTAAATGCCTTTATATTTGTGTTTGGATATTTAGTGACTGATTGATGAACTCAAACATCTTTTGGTATGTTGTGTTTGTTAGGTTTAATCTCTTTATAAATTCTTGCTGTGTATAGTTAGTTTCTGTTTCAATTGTACTGTGTTTGGAATGAAGCTGAGCACTATTTATTTGCACTTGCCATTTTTCATGATTGTTTGTTTAACAATAATTGTTGTTAGTTTTATTCGTATTTCGAATTCATGGAATATGTTAGTTATACTGTGAAATTTTGAGAATTTGGTTTCTTAACGTCATACAATTGGGCTTGAAGCATTGAAGCTAGTGTCCTTGTTTACGTTTTTCTGGTGATATTAACATAATCGATCTTTGTTGTTGGCAGATATTGTCTAGCTGTAAATGTAATAGGGTTTGTGTATTCTGGTTTTCAAGCGTATGATGTGGCATACCATTTGGGCACGGAGAAGCATGTTATCTCGCACCATCTACGTTACCATTTTGATTTCTCGATGGATCAGGCAAGATTTTTTCCCCCTCCACTTAACAACGGTTCGAATTTTCTATGAATGCCGAATGTAGATAAGCAGGCATTTAACTTGATTAGCCTCCATCTCAATCACATATTTTGGTGCGTTAAGTTCTTGACTGCAGCTATGATATGAGAGACGGACCAATTTGTGAGGGGCATGCTTTGAAAGAATTTTATTTTTGGAATTGGGCTAAACCTTAGGGGTAATTTTGTAATTTTTCACATCCGAATTATGTTAAAATTTTTGAGCATTTTATTTTGGGATAATTACAAAAACCATCACTGAGGTTTGGGGTATTTACAAGCAAAACCCACAAAAAATTCAAAATGACGCACCACCCACCCACCCAAAAAATAAATATAAAAATTCAATCAAATCCCTCAATCCTTTTTTTGAACATAATGATGCTAATAGGGCTTTAATGAGTTGTAATATGCAACGCCAGGCAGTTCCGCTTTCTCGAGGATTTTTGGTTATTTTTAAACTTTTTTTTTTTTAAATGTTGGGTGAAATTTATGATTTCATTACACTAGATATTGCAACTAAAGGTGATTGTTCTTTGAAGGCCTTGCCTCAAAATCACGTCTCTATCTTGTTTGTTGAATTTCATCATTTTATCGAGCAATGTAGGTTCTTTTCATGAACGAAAAAGTTTTCCTTTTTAATCGCTCGCAGATTTTGGCTTACCTGCTGATGTCAGCATCATCATCGGCTGCGACCAGGGTGACGGACTGGATTTCCAATTGGGGCAAAGACGAGTTCACATTAAAGGCCACTGCATCAATCGCTTTGTCATTCTTGGCATTTGTTGCCTTTGCGTTGAGTTCTCTCATATCCGGTTACTATTTTTGCAACCGTCATTCGACTTGAATGATGATCCCTATATCTATCTCCCTACATTTGCGATTAAATTTCTCTTTCTGAAAAATATTTCGCGAATATTTAGAAATGAATACGAGGAATGTGTACATATGCAGTGATAGATTAGGTATGTAGTTTTTCCTGTTTAGCATTGGGGTGGAATTTGTCAATATATTGGCAGTTGTTTTGATATCAGTTAAGTTAATCTAGTTGTAAAAAACATAATCGACGAAAAGTAAGAAACATTAAACATTTACAATAAAGATTGGTTTAAACATAAATTGAAATATTTCTATTAGACTATTACGATTTATATATTTAAATAAAACTAATAGAAACTTTATAATAGTCTAGTTCAGATTCAGTAGCAAACAAGAAACTTTAAATAAAACTAATAGAAACTTTAAATTTGTTTATTTTATTTCCATTTATTTCAGTTCGATATGTCAGTCGTGCGGTTTCAACATATACACGCAGTAATCATGTGGATATGCTGCAATGCCTCGCTAAGTTGTTTCGGTTTCTAGGTATAGGGAGGGAAAATCGAGAAGCAGACAACCTCATTCGGTTAACAGCGGCCGGTAATTCTACAATTTTTTTAAATTAGTTTTGGGGATTGAGCAGCGGCCGGTAATTCTACAATTTTTTTAAATTAGTTTTGGGGATAACTTAATTTATTTATATTGTTACGCAATATTGACGCAATTGATGTTCCTTTTCAAGCGTGTTCCTTTTCACAACTCCACGCGGCAACTATTCGATTCGTGGTATGGTTGGCTCCAGTATCTTGACAAGGATGTTCGGGCAGAATGTACCAATAAAACCTGGACCGATTGGCTTCAGAATTCGGATAAAAAGTATCGATGCTCCTATTTGCTCAAAGACATAATGGAGATGGCTAAGACAGTAATGGAGAAGGAGTTGACACCAGTCATGAAAGACCCTGATGGTCGAGCTGCTGTGTTTCTCTATTTGAAAACACATTCCCTGGACCATTTATTCATGCTTTCGATTTCGCTCGAAGTCACTAAACACAAGATGCAAAGTTAAAGTTGCTCGAAGTCACTAAACACAAGATGCAGAGTTAAAGTTATACTGGAGTGATCCGAACTACTCCTAGGTGGATAGGTGGATTTTGCTATGAATGACAAGACTAAGATTTTTTGTAGCAAACAAGAAACAAGAAATCGAAAGCATATCCACATGAAACAAGAAATCTTGTGAGGAGAAAAAAAGAAACAATAAATCTTAGTATTGGTCATTCATAGCAAAATCCACCTAGTAGTAGTAGTCCGGATCAATCCAATATAACTTCAACTATGCATCTTGTGTATAGTGAAGCATGAATAGAGTAGTCCGGATTACTACAGTATAACTTCAACTATGTATCTTGTGTATAGTGAAGCATGAACAAATAGTCTAGGGAATGTTTTTTCAGAGTAGAGAAACACAACAATTCGACCATTGAGATCGGGGTCTTTCATGTCTGGTGTCAACTCCTTTTCCATTACTGTCCTAGCATCACGTTTTGGTATCTCAAAGTCTTCCGGTAATAACAAAAGTTTCGTAAGGGGACTGCTCACCAAGTTTCACATGTCTTTGAGCAAATAGGAGCATCGATACTTTTTATCCACGATTTCTGAAGCCAATCGATCCCGGTTTTATTGGTAAATTCTAGGAGCATCGATACTTTTTATCCACGATTTCTGAAGCCAATCGATCCCGGTTTTATTGGTAAATTCTGCTCGATCCCGATTTTATTGGTAAATTCTGCCCGAACATTGTTAAGATATTGGGGCCAACCATACCACGGATCGAATAGGTGCCTCGTGGAGTTTCGTTCAAATGCAATATAGAGTCCAGTTGGACAGAAGAGAGGGTGAAAAGGAACATCGACTGCGTCAATATTGCGTAACAAAATAAATAATTTAGGTTATTCCCAAAACTAATTTAAATTAAAAAATTTTGTAGAATTACCGGCCGCTGTTCAATAACAGAATGAGGTTGTCTGCCTCTCGATTTTCCCTCCCTATACCTAGAAATCGAAACAACTTAGCGAGTCACTGCAGCATATCCACATGATTAATGCTTGTATATGTTGAAACCGCACGACATATCGAACTGTAAAATAAATGGAAATAAAATAATTAAAAATTATAAAATAAACAAATTAAAATGAATTATGCAAGCACACCTGATTTATCCAAGTTGCTTCCATCACCACAGTAAATGAAATTTTCAATTAAGCCATATTGACCTCTGCAAAATCCACTTGAATCTTTAAAAATTACTATATCGTCTGGCGTTATGTCCTTGAAATAGAAATGTGCGCAAAAAGCAAATGCAGCACCCTCTCCTAGGGATCGCATGATTTGTATTTTTTCGGTGTTTTGTATGACTCCTTGTTCAACGAATTGCTTCATCGTAGTTCCAAATAAGAGTCCGAATCGTCTCACGCCTTCTCTCTTCGTGCGGCCAATCAAACGGACAAACGAAGGATGCTGTTGAAGCGTCAGACAATAGGAGGCAAAGTTTCGCCGGTGGCCGTGATACTCATCATCTTTAAATGTCACGCGAACTTGTAGTTTACAATTCTTCGTACGTGAACTTCAATCGAACACTTCCTGAGGAAATATACGAATTAGTTTAGAAAAAATAAATTAAAATAAAAGAAGAGAGTGTAAAGAATTACTTTCTTCCCTTGCATCAGATTCATGTTTTCTTTTTCTTTGATTTGCCCCAGCCATGATCTATATAAAAAAAAGGAGATTTAATATTTTCCATAATAACAACAATTATGGAAACAGAAACAGATGAAAAACAACAAAAAATTTATATAAAAATAACAACAGAAACAGTCAGAGGATGCCAAAATTAGAGCAGTCAAATACCTAAAAAAGTCTCAAATACATAGCAAGTCCAAACAAAATAATCAAAATAATTTATTAAAATAAATTAATAAATATTATTCACCGAAGTGAAAATATTAAAATAAAAAAAAAAAATACATACTATAAACTAATAAATATTATTCACCAAAGTGCCACAATCATATAATGCTAGTAAAAACGGAATGCCCGGAAAATACTTTTAGAGGAAACCTAAGTTGCAAAATATGAAGCACTATTGATCCTTTTGCCCTTTTCAAAATATGAAATGATAAAATTAATAAGGGCGCGGATATACGCACCCCAAAATATTATTAGTTGACCCCAATTGATAAGAACACCCCAAAATTTTAAAATACACTATTGATCCTTTTGCCCTTTTCAAAATATGAAATGATAAAATTAATAAGGGCGCGGATATATGCACCCCAAAATATTATTAGTTGACCCCAATTGATAAGAACACCCCCAAAATTTTAAAATACATTTATTTTTACTAAATCAACCCCACAAACACCTTATTTTACCCCATATAATATAATAAATAATATAATAATAAAAATAAAACAAAAAGAATAATAATAAAATAAAAATAAAAATCACAAACCCATTTTACCCTATACGTCGCCGCCGCAATATCTCACCACTCAGCCACCAAAACCACCCCAACCACCACCCTTTCAAGTATTAAGATCCCCAAAGCTCTTCATCAATATTTCATGGAAGCTCAGGTATAATAAACGCTATGCTAGAGTTCCTCAAAAAAGCACACTTCTCTTTCTTCAAGCTCGCTGTTATTTGATATCCCACGGCTGAAATTAAATTTCGTAAAACATCAATGGTGGCCCTGTATGAATTTAATTCTGCCTTGTTGCTCTTTGCACCATTTTCAGAGTTGCAAGTTTAGTCATTGCCAGATTCTCTTTTTAATTTATTTATTTTAATAAACCACAACATTACGGATTCAAAAAGAACAGTTCGTGTATAATTTATTGAGATTATTACTAAGAAATTGCGAGTAACAGAAGTTTAGCTGGCGTTGTCCTTCTGGATATCAAAGCAGATACAATTACCTGGTTTCGAGATGCGGTGTGACGTTGAGTCATCTAAAAGATAATTTTGTAATTTTTTAATTTTAATTAGTAAGGTTATTTTAGTCTTTTTATTTACGACTGTTTTAGTCTAAAATATATTGGGGTCAACTAATAGTATTTTGGGGTGCGTATATCCGCACCCAATTAATAATATGCTCAAGCAGTAAGAAAGCACAATTTTCCTTCTTTCAACAATTAGTAGAGCTATATCTTCTATTTCTACTGTAATACTGATGGTGATTCCTATGGTGAGCAACAATTTAAGTCTCCATCCCAAAGCAACTTAATTCAGTCATTTTTGTACTCCTATTCCACTTAATTACAACTAAGGGTTCTAACAATCTAACAGCTTTTCACAACTCTAGCAATCTTAAAATGAAGGAATTTTTAGAACTTCTCCATAACCACCAAAAAGTCTGATCAGGTCAATATCTACTTCACTAAACCCGACCCATACAACGAACATATATGTAAATCTGCGGATACACACAACTGCACCTTTACTGTTCAGTTTCTTCAGATCTACAGGCATAACACGAAAATGAAAACGAAATAATTATCAAAATGGAATTAAAATCACATATACGAATAAACCACGCATACATGAAAGTAAAACGGCAAAAATCAGCTGGGAAAAAAAAACAATTTAGAGAACTAACATTTCTTTTAGGAGTGAGGGCCGAGGAAATAGTACAGATCTTAAGCCTCAATCCGTGAGTGTTGAGAGTTTGCTTCAATTTGATTAATAACTTTACAATCAGCCTAATAAAGCTCTATTTGAATTATCAAGAGTTTGTCAAGATGACAAAACTAATATATATGACATAATGTTTGGAATAAAATTGATTTGATTAGCAAGAAATTACAATCTAAATATATACAAATTGATGTCGCATAAGTATTTTGAAAATTTTAATTTCTTATTCTGAAAAATATTGGGTGGAATGTTTTCAATCAGTTATGTCAATATCCTGGTGAACTTGTATCTAAAATTAAAATTGAACATATTTTTTGTCATGGCATAAAATTTGAAAGAAACAATTTGATGAAAATTATCATTAAGAGATTCACCGTTGTTCCAGCCCAAAAAGTGGCCAACGCTTAGAACAACACTTGAAAACCCAAGAGCTCTCCGGACCTACAACACAAAAATAGGTTAAAAAGGACCACCGGTGGTTTTTCGGTATAAACCTCTTCGATGCTTAAGTCAGTAAGCGTTTGAGGTGTTTTCCAGAGAAAAAAGAAGGAATGCTCCAAAGAATGACATACCTCTCCCAACCTTGGGGTTGAGATATTTATAGTTTCTCATAGTTCTCTTCTAGAGAGTCTTTTAGGATTAATTATTTTATGGGGCAATTGCCATAAACTACCTAATAGAAAATATATTTGTCAAATACTCTAACCTATTAAAAAAATATGTCTACTACTCCATACACAACTGTAAATGACAAAACTAACTCCTGCAGTTTTAACCCCCAAAACCAATCATCCCTTCTCATTTCTCACGCAACCTCTTCAAATTTTTCTTTCGTTTTTTTTCAAAATTCCTCACGCAAAAAATTTGAAGAAAATTTCAAAAAATCCAGTAATAAAAAAGAAATTAATTTCTAAGAAATCAAAGAAATCCATCGCCCTTGAAGCGATGGAGAAATCGAAGAAAAAGACGCGAGATCTAGCACAATCGAAGACATTTAATCGTCGGAAAAGAAGACCAAACCATCGCCGGAGAAGAAAACCAGTCCATCGCCGGAGAAGAAGACCAGTCCATTGCCGGACAAGAAGAAAAATCTAAAACCACGGTAATCGTTTATGTTTTTTCCGATTCAGTAGGAATTTTCACATCCAATTATGTTAAAATTTATCAAATCCCTCATTCCTTTTTTTGAACATAATGATGCGAATAGGGCTTTGATGAGTTCTAATATGCAACACCAGGTAGTTCCACTTTCTCGAGGATTTTTGGTTATTTTTAAACTTTTTTTTTTTTAATGTTGGGGTGAAATTTATGATTTCATTACACTAGATATTGCAACTAAAGGTGATTGTTCTTTGAAGGCCTTGCCTCAAAATCACGTCTCTATCTTGTTTGTTGAATTTCATCATTTTATCGAGCAATGTAAGTTCTTTTCATGAACGAAAAAGTTTTCCCTTTTAATCGCTCGCAGATTTTGGCTTACCTGCTGATGTCAGCATCATCATCGGCTGCGACCAGGGTGACGGACTGGATTTCCAATTGGGGCAAAGACGAGTTCACATTAAAGGCCACTGCATCAATCGCTATGTCATTCTTGGCGTTTGTTGCCTTCGCGTTGAGCTCTCTCATATCCGGTTACTATTTCTGCGACCGTCATTCGACTTGAATGATGATCCCTCTATCTATCGCCCTTCATTTGATTAAGTTTCTCTTTCTGAAAAATATTTCGCGAATATTAAGAAATGAATATGAGGAATGTGTGTACATATGCAGTGATAGATTAGGTAGGAAGGTTCTCCTGTTTAGCATTGGGGTGAAATTTGTCAATATATTGGTAGTTGTTTTGATATGATTATAATATTGCTCTAGTGTTTGTTATCAGTTAAGTTAATCTAGTTGTAAAAAACATAATCGACGAAAAGTAAGAAACACTAAATTGAAATACTTCTATTAGACTATTACGATTTATTTAAATAAAACTAAATGAAACTTCATTCAACGGTCACCGTCAACCCTGTGCGTTTGTACACTTCCACTCTGTACCGGAGAAATGAAGACGAAGAAAACTATGAATAGGGTGGGTTTATTAAATGAGGGTAACAAAATCGTAGAATAATAATTTAATAAACTATAATAGCGAAATAAAGGTTGAATTATGCCACTTTCTTGACCAGCTCCTGGCTTAGAGGTGAGACAGCGAGCTTACATCATCAAACTACCAACTTTGCCGAGGAAGGAACAAAAAAGAGTGTTATTTATTTGGAAAAGGGGTATATTTATAAATTGGAGAGGTGTAAATATCATGAGCCAAAAGAAAGGGTAATTCCTTTGTAAGATAATTAATCAAAGTTTGCCTACTAATAAAGTCAACCCATTTTGACATTTAGCAAAGTCACATCAAATTTTGAAACATTCATTCATTTATGCATTATAAGGTTCTAGTCTTGTATGTATCTTTCGGACAAACAATAGCTTGTATACTAGTAAACACAGTAGCAAGTTCTGTAGCGGAAAAAAAAAAAAAAAAAAAATCTCATGTCAAAGGATTCAAGCATGGAGCTGATGACATGGGCATAGTTTTGGTCTACACATCCCTTGGATTAAAAAAAAAAAAAAGATTATTGCCAATATTGATTTGATGAATTTGGAACTTAATCATCAAATCAGACCGCAGTTACATCAAATAGTGAACATTTATATTCAAAACTTAATCATCAAATCCGTGAGTAACTCCTTCACTTAAAATGAAAACTAAATTATTAAAGTACTAGTGTTTGTATGTCCCGCTGAGCTTTTTTTTTTTTAAGTTGGGTCAAGTGGTTGGAAAGTAGAAGATAAATCTCAAATAACTTGAGAGGTCTAGGGTTCGAACCCTTGTCAACACCCTTATAAAGGGTTAGCGATACCACTTGAGCTACAAGCTCGTGGTGTATGTCCCGCTGAGCTTGATAGTGATTATTTTGTTTGAAAACAAATCATTGCTAGCGCCATACATCAGTTTGACACCTTGTTGAACGACGAAGAGAAAATTTAATGTTTTTATGGAGTCGGAAAAAAAATAACTAGGTAATTAGCAACATCATAAATATCCAATAAAAAAAAAAAAAGAAAATCCAATCTCAAATACCCTAATAGTCTGGGTAACTCATTCAGTAACCAATCTCAAATACCCTAATAGTCTGGTTCAGATTCAGTAGCAAACAAGAAACAAGAAAATTCCAATCCAGTCTTGGTCACTCATAGCAACATCATAAAATATCCAACCTCTCAAGAGAACAAGAAACAAGAAAATCCACTTACTAATTTGGGTCGCTCCAATATACCTTCAACTCTGCATCATTTTCATAGTGACTTTGAGCAAAATTGAAAGCATGTAGAAATAATCCTGGGAATGTTTTTTCAATGTAAAGAAACACAACAGCTGGCCCATTGTGGTCTTTCACGGCTGGTGTCAATTCTTTCTCCATCATTGTTTTTGCTATCACGTTATCGTAACTCAAAGTCTTCAAGTGCTCAAGGTTTCGCATATCTTTAAGCAAATAGGAAAATGAATACTTTTTTTCCGATATAATAACCCAATTGATCCCGGTTGTATTTGTTGTAAATTGTATTTAATCAATTTAATGGTACAGCAAAAATTCGTGTTAACGAATTGTATAGGCTCAATCTACATGTCGTGTAAATAATCCTAGCAGTTTAAATTTCTCAAATCCAATTATTGGTGAATGAGAAATGATGTTTGGAAGTTCAAATCCAATTATTGGTGAATGAGAAATGATGTTTGGAAGTTGAACGGTTGCTCAAGTGCACTTTTGGGTATCCCACATTGAAAGTTAATCAATGTGGAAGGGGGTTAATAATGATTACTTTTCTTTAGTAGACATTAAGTGGGTCAGTTGGTATTGTGGACTTTGTGTAAACAAAGCTCACGCGGGCTTTCGGACTTGAGTTTGCCCGTCGGCCTTCAGCAGAGTTGAGCCTGGACCCGGACCTTGGTCATGGGCTCAGGTGGTCCGTATGGGGGTCCTGGTTCAACCCAGACTTTCTTTTTGGTTGCGTACGTTTTGGACTTGCTGAACTCCTGACCGTTACAAAACGGGGGGTCCTGATTCAACCCAGGCTTTCTTTTTGGTTGCGTACGTTTTGAACTTAAACGCACCTGAGCTTTTGAATTCCTGACCGTTACTAAAACGGCAAGCACTTTGTTGGGACTTGGGTCTTGGGCATTTGGTCCGAATTGACTGTTCCGATTGAGGTGGTTCGTATGGGGGTCCTGGTTCAACTCAGGCTTCCTTTTTGGTTGCGTACGTTTTAGACTTACTGAACTCCTGACCGTTACGAAAACGGGGGGTCCTGGTTCAACCCAGGCTTCCTTTTTTATTGCGTACGTTTTGGACTTACATGCACCGAGCTTTTGAAGTCCTGACCGTTACGAAAACGGCAAGCACTTTGCTTTTCACCTGACCGTTCAGGTACGTTTCCAAAACGTACTAACTCAACATGCAATGCATATGCACGCTGAACCTGTCCAAGTTCTTGCTGTCTGATGCTGCGTGTTTGATTGACTTAATGACGCTTTTAAGGACGTCATTAGGATGGTTGTAACCTCCTGCTGGTAACCCTATATAAGGGTGATGACTCCTCATTTCATACACGAGAATTCACCTGAAACAACACGAAAATCACAGAACACTCATAGCACACATATATTTCTGAGTTTCTTTCTTTACGTAGTTCAGTCCATTTTCTATCCAGTTCGCCGGAGTTTTGATATTTACGGTGCTGTAATACCAGAGACGAAGTCGTTTCATTTTTGGGGACGAATAGGCAAAACCGAAGGGCACTACCAAGGTTTTTTCGTCTTGCGGACAGAGTTCTAAACTCGACTTGACTTAACAACTTTCTGTTCTTGTATTTTCCAGTTTTGGGATATATTTACTTCCCTGTTTGTGCTCATCATTGTACTTCCAACAATCACAAGACGAAATACTGTAATCTACTGTTTTAATATCCCTAACTAGAAAAATGTCGACCTCCAGCACTCCGATCACCTCGACCGCTCCTGCCATTACCTCCACCATTTCGACGACGACCACTGCCCCTGTAGTAACGAACACCACGACGATTGGTACTTCTATGCCAAACATGAATCATGCTAACTTCCCTCTCAACCAAGGAACTATCGACACCCTCCTGGAGACACTTTCAAGGCGCTTCTCGGCAACCAATCCTAACTCAGGCACAGCTTCGGCTGCTGGACCGTTCCCTTATGGGATGGGAACTTCGGTCTAAACTGTGTCAGCTTTGGCTGTGATCCATTCTTCTGGGATGATGGGAATTACGGTTCCGAGTATGTTTTCAGCCACTACTTCGGCTGTTGGATCATTCTCTTATGCGATGGGGATTCGGTCCAAAATACGTCAGCTTCGGCTGGGATCCATCATTTTGGGATATCGGGAACGTTGGTTCCAAGTATGTTCGCTACGGCTCCGCCGACGTACTCTTTTGTTACCCATTCAACGGGTATGATGGGGACCTTTGTCCCAACTATGACCGCTCTGGTGCACTCCTCACGGATCAATGGAGAAGGCTTCAAATGATGGCAACAAAAGATGTTCTAACTCACGATACTTGGCTTCGCTAACTTCGTGAAAGAGGACGAACCACCTACTCCGGATGAGTCCGAGACCTATTTCACTGTTCTTGTCGCCTACGATAATTGGCACAACGACGACTATCTATGTAAAGTCTTTCTCTTAAGTAGACTGGGAGATAGCATGAGTAATGTGTACTCGAATGAAATACCTCCAAAAAGATCTGAGAGACACTTGAGAAGAAATACATTTCAGACGAGACTGGAATTAGAAAATTTGTAGTCACGAATTTCATGGACAACAAGATAATTGATTCTCACTCAGTTATGGAATAAGTTCAAAAGTTCCAAATGCTGGTGAAAGACGTCCACGCCGAGGGGATGGTACTTCCTGATGCTTTCACAGCTGCTGCCAAGATTGATAAGCTTCCTCCAAACTTGAAAGACTTCAAGACGTATCTCAAACACAAGCGAAAGGCGACGTCTCTTGAAGACGTTATCCGAAAGGTACGAATTGAGTCTGAAGTTCGAGTTCAGTACAAGAATTCAAAAAGTTCGGATGAACCTCGGGTGAATCTACTTGAACGAGAAGACAACTCGAAGAAGAGGCCGCACCCTTGCAACTCTAAGTCTAAAGCTTCATCTTCTCAAAAGAGACTGCAATAATTGTGGCAAACTTGAACACAGGTCTAAGAACTGTCGAAAGCCAAAGAAAAAGAAGGCCAAGCCGAATGCACACTTAGCCAAGAGAGAGCTGACTAGTGATGATCTCATTGCGATTATCACTGAGGAAGCTAACATGGTCGAGAACCGTGGTCAATGGTTCATCAATACTGCTGCAACTATCCATGTGTGTGCAGACCGGAGCTTGTTTGTTCTCCAAATACCATCCCTGTGAGGGGAGGAAGTTGAACATGGAAAACCAAGCGTTTTCGCAAGTTGCGGGTGTTGGCTCAGTTGTCCTCAAAATGACTTATGGAAAGAAGATCACTCTGAATAAGGTGCTGCACGTTCCGGATATCCGGAATAATTTAGTCTCTGGTTTAATACTAGTTAGTCGTGGTTTTAAACTTGTATTTGAGGCTAATAAGTTTGTTTTGTCAAAGTTTGGAACACCTCTGGGAAAGGGTTACCTTACAGATGGACTGTTCAAACTCAGTGTAATGGTTATACGCCCAAAACCTATCATTAATAAAATTGCTTCTGATTCCTCTTACTTGACTGAATGATCTAGTTTATGACATTATAGATTAGGCCTTGTTAATCTGAATGCAATAAAACGTTTGTCAAATCTCAATTTACTTAAGGTAAATGAATTTGTTAATAAAAGTAAGTGTGAAATTTGTGTAGAAGTAAAAATGACAAAGTTACCGTTTAAATCGGTAGAAAGGAGCACGACACCTCTAGAAATAATTCACACGGATGTATGTGATTTGAAATTTGTGCAAACAAGAGGTGGTAATGCTGAAAGAACTACAAGTTAAGAACTTGTGGGGGTTGAACCTAAGGCTCGTAGAACGAACTGGTTCAGAACTTGAAGCTGTAACTCTTAGACGGAGCACTCGAGCTAAAGTTGCTAAGGATTTCGGTCCTGACTATGTGGTTTTTCTCTTGGATGAAGAACCAAATTCTCTGAAAGAAGCTTTCTCGCGGACTGATAGTTCATTTTGGAAGGAAGTTGTTCAGAGCGAAATCGATTCGATCATCCAGAACCATACGTGGATTCTAACTGATATACCTGAAAGTTGTAAACCTTTAGGAAGTAAATGGGTTCTGAAATGAAAGTTTAGAGCTGATGGATCAATAGATAAGTATAAAGCTCGTTTGGTTGTGAAAGGATTTCTCCAAAAGGAGGGTTATGATTTCTTTGATACATACTCTCCTGTGACGAGAATTACCTCAATACGGGTGCTTCTAGCGATTGCTGCTTTGCACAATCTAAAGATTCACCAAATGGATGTAAAAACAGCTTTTCTAAATGGCGAGTTAGAAGAGGAAATTTACATGGAACAACCCGAAGGTTTTATTAAACCTGGACAAGAAAGAAAGGTGTGCAAACTGGTTAAGTCATTATATGGCTTGAAACAAGCACCTTTACAATGGCACTTGAAACTTGACGAACTGATGATGTCAAACGGTTTCAAGATAAACGAGTGCGGCAAATGTGTCTACATTAAGAATACTAATGACAGATTTGTTATTGTATGTCTTTATGTAGGTGATATGTTAATCATGGGTAGCAACCTACAAGTGATTAACGAGACGAAACTCATGCTAAATATGAATTTTGACATGAAGGATTTGGGAGTCGCTGACACAATTCTTGACATAAAAATCATAAGAACTCCAGATAGAATTGTCTAATCAGAATCTCATTACATTGAGAAAGTGATCAAGAAATTCAATTCACACGATAGTATTCCAACAAAAACACCAATGGAACTCGACATTCACTTAAATAAGATTAGAGTGACTCTGTTGCTCAAAAGGACTATGCTAGGATCATTGGATGTCTGATGTACATTTCTTACTGTACAAGACCTGATCTAGCCTGCTCGGTAAACAAACTGAGTCGATATACACGCAAACCAAGTGGAGAACACTGGAAAAGCGCTTGTGAGAATTTTGAGATACTTAAAGTATACTCTAAACTTTGGACTATATTATGGTAGATACCCCAGGGTACTTGAAAATTACTGTGATGCAAACTGGATATCCGACACAAAGGATTCACTGTCAACAAGTGGACATGTATTTGTAATAGGGGGAGGAGTTGTTTCTTGGATATCCACCAAACAGACATGTATAGCCCGGTCCACCATGGAATCTAAGTTTATCGCTTTGGACAAAGCAGGTGAAGAAACATAATGGCTTCGTAACTTTTTGGAAGATATTCCATGTTAGGACAAATTCGTGTCGCCAGTTATGCTTCACTGCGATAGTCAAGCTGCTATCGGAAGGGCAAGAAGTGGTTTGTATAACGGTGAGTCTCGACATATTCGTCGGAGACACACCACCGTAAGACATCTGTTATCGAGTGAGATTATCTCAGTTGATTACGTAAGATCGATAGATAATCTAGCGAATCCATTCACTAAGAACATAACTCGAGATCAGATGTACAAGTTGCTTGAAGGAATGGGAATGAAATCCACATCTTAAAGATGATTGTAGTGGAAACCTAAGCATGATAAGTGGAGATCCCACAAACTTGGTTCAATGGGAAAACTAAACTATAAAAGTTTGGGCAAGTAAAACTCTACGACCCTATTCCTTAACTGCAAAAGTATAGTTTTTAATTTGTCATATGGTGAGGATAAATCTCTGATTTTTAATTATTCTTGTGCAGGTCTTTGACTAGAGTATTTCTAATACTCATTTAAGAATCACCTATGTAAGCGAGAAGTGAGGGTCGCTTCTACTGAAACTTATGAATCCAAAGAAGTTGTCCATGTTCAGAAACGGACACAAACGTGAGAACGGAAGAATTCTGAGACCTTAGAGTGTTGGTACTATTGTCTAGTATACACAAAGGAGAATAGTTCAAGAATTATGTTCACTAATCCGCCGATATACTCGGTAGTATTAACTAAGGAGGGTTCAAGGCCACAAGCCACCTATCCCTATTCTCTATTATCTCTTAAGGACTGAACTACGTATTTGCATTTATGTTTTTCGTTTTTGGAGTTTCTCACTCATGTGGGGGATTGTTGTAAATTGTATTTAATCAATTTAATGTTACAGCAAAAATTCTTGTTAACGAATTATATAGGCTCGATCTACGTGTCGAGTAGATAATCGTAGCATTTTAAAATTTTCAAATCCAATTATTGATGAGTGAGAAAGGATGTTTAGAAGTACAGATATTCTTATCGGACAGCAAGCTATTGCTCAAATCCCCAAAAACTAATCAAAAATTAAATTAAAAATAATTGTAGAATTACCTACCACGAAACAATGACAGAATGAGGTTGTTTGCCTCTCGATTTACACTCCCTATACATAGATACTGAAATAATCTAGCGAGACACCGCAGCATTGACAAATAATTACAGCCTGGATATGTTTAAGAAATCAAATTGAGAAAATAATTAAGATTCTAAAATAATATAATTACAGCAGCATTAACAAATAATTACAGCCTAGATACCTAAATAATTAGGATTCTAAAATAATCAAATTAAAATTAAAATGAATTAAGAAAACATAACCGATTTAATCTAAGTTGCTGCTGTTTCACCTAGAAAATTGACCACGCCTGAGAGAATGCCTTCACCTAAAACGATCCTGATCTGTCACAAAAACACGTTGGAAAGAAATCACCGGAGGTTTTCCGGTGGAAACCTTTTCGAAGCTTAAGTCAGATAAGTCAAAAATTCTTAATACTGTGTAAAATAATGAGAATAGCTTTATATTGCCTGCCTTTTATCCTTGAGGCTCCAAGTATTTATAATTTCTCATTGTTGGGCCTTCCGAGGTCCTAGAAATAGAATTCCGCGAATCTCAAGCTGTTAGTTACAACAGCCTGGACCGTCGACCTTTCCTTAAAAAAGGTCAGACCAGAAAAAGCACTGACCTTTCTCTTCCTCTGGAAGGGATCAGGTCAAGCCGATATCGGAGGGGTGTCATGTCAGGCCTGACCTGGATTCCAGAACCTTAAGTACCTCCTGTTCCAGGTCAGTATTTAGATCGAGTCTCTCCAACCAGGTATGGCACTCTTACTGCTCATATTTCTGGCACTCTTACTGCCCATATTTCCTGTCCTCTCAACTGCCATCACCATAGTAAATGAATTTTTCAATTGAGGCATATAGCGCTCGGCAATTTCCAACAGAAACTTTAAGAATCACTATATCATCTAACGTTATGTCACTGATTGAATTTTGAATATGAAGAATTTGAAACTACAAGGCTGCACAATCTATTTAGGCAACACACGATTCAGTTATCAAAGTCGTGTTATTTAACGATGATGAGTTTCACGGCCACTGGCTTAACTTTGCCTCGTATTGTCTCTCGCTTCAGCAGCATCCTTCGTTTGTCCATTTTATTGGCCAAACGGAAAGAGAAGGCGTATGTCAATTCGGGCTAGAGTTCGGGACTACGCTGAGGCAGTTCTTCGAATGAGGCATACAAAACTCCGAGAAAATACAATACATGCAGGTGCAGCGTTTGCTTTTCGCTTAGATTTCACTGAAATAAAAATCTGTGCAAAAAGCAAACGCTGCACTCTCACCTAAGCATCGCATGCATTGCATTTTCTCAGAGTTTTGTATGCATTGTATTTTCTCGAAGTTTTGTATGCCTCCTTGTTCGACGAACTGCCTCAGCATAGTCACGAACACTAGCCCGAACTGTCGCACGTCTTCTCTTTCCGTTTGGCCAATCAAATGACAAACTTAGAATGTTAAATAACACGATCTTGTGTTGCCTAAATAGATAAATTCTCCACAGTTTGAGATGATGTGTTCCAACTCATTGCCAACTGTAATTATTATTGAAAGGATTGTTGCGCTTTTTTACAATACATTTATTTCTCACTAGTACACACAGTCTTTAAGAAACTATCGACGACTAGATTGATTGTGAGATCTATTGAGAACTTTCCAGTCGAGAGATATTTGATCAGTAAAATAAATTCAATTATATGTTTTCTTCTTTTTTAAATATAATTACATAATACTTATAACTTCCCTACATAAAAAATCTTTACATAGAATTAAAATTTTATATTATGATTCTTAATTTTCTTCTATTTACATTTAATCCTTTTAAGTTCACGATCTTTACATAGAATTAAAATTTTATATTATGATTCTTAATTTTTTTCTATTTACATTTAATCCTTTTAAGTTCACGTGTTTGCTCAAGACTTTGTCAAAACGGTAAATATTTTGTCAAAACAACGACGTCTTGAAAATAGAAATTTAACAACTAACGTCTGATCCGGAGATTCAGTTTTACAATAACTCTATATAACCACTCGACCAATTCAATCACAACTTTTCATTCAATTACAAACCCGAGTTCATTATCGTCATTGCCTTTTTAATCCCAAACCCTGTTCCATTTTAATTTCCCACACCCATTTCAAAAAAAAAATGTCCCCGAATTCGGGGAAATGAGTGTGAGAAATTGAAAAGGAATAGGATTTGGGATTGAAAAGAATGACGATTATGAACTCAGATTTTGGAATTGAATGAACAGTATGGAGTTGGCAGAGTGGTTATATAGAGTTAGCTAAAACTGAATCTCCAAATTAGACGTAGCTGTTAAATTTTTAATTTTAAGACGTCGTCGTTTTGACAAAATATTTATCGTTTTGACAAAATCGTGAGTAGACAAGCACGTGAAGCTAAAAGGATTAAATCTAAATAAAAGAAAATTAAGAACCATGACATAAATTCTAATTCTATGTGAAAAATTTTTATGTAAGCAAGTTATAATTATTATATAATATATTTAAAAAATTTAAAAAAATAAGAATAAAAGAAGACGTAGAATTAAATTTATTTTACTGATCAAATATTTTCAAATATCTCTCGACGGGAAAGTTCTCCACAGATCCCATGGATCTAACAAATAATCTAGTCGTTGATAGTTATCTTGAAGAATTGTATGTACTAGTGAGAAATAAATGTGTTGTATCAAAAAAATGAAACAATCCTTTCAATAATAATTACAGCTGGCAATAAGCTGGAACCCATCGGTCAAACTGTGATAACATGTTTGGCTGGGCCAATGGCCTGGGTTTCCGTTGGTCCATTTCTTTTGAGAAATGTCCAACGAAAATTCAAGCCAAACATGTTATCATAATTTGACCCGATGGTTCCACTTATTTCTTTCGATTATTGTATTGGCCAGCTAACAAAATAAATATGTTGTATTTGATATAGATTATGAGTGGAGCAAAGCTAAAGAAAAGAAGAAATGTGATTTTTCTGATTCACCGGAATAAAGTAATTTTCATTACACACTTTTATTTTAATTCATTTTTTTACACTAATTCAAATATTCGTGGATGAATGGTTCGATTGAAATTTGAATACGAAGATATTGGAATTGTCGATAAACATCGATTATCTAGACAAGAGCACAATCCCATCATTCAGGTTGTGTCATTTGAAGCTTGTGAATATCATGGCGAAGAGATACGCATGAGAAAGACGTGGAAATAGAACAACAAAAGGAAAGGATTTATCTAAGACGTGGAAATAGAACTACAAAAGGAAAGGATTTATCTGCTCTTTGGCGGGCTAAACCCCCTACTTAAGATTCAATTCATAAGGCTAATTTGATCTTGTTGTGACGCTTTGGTTAGCCGACTACTATAGGCGAGCTAAGCCCCTTACTTAAGATTTATGAAAGGCTAACTTGATCTTGTTGTGACGTTGTGGTTAGCCGACTACTATAGGCGAGCTACTTCCTTTCAACTAATAGAATTTCATCAAGATCAGACTCGCTGCATTGAAGAGTACTTATGCACTATGTTCCGATTACGCTCCTCTCTTGTCATGTTGCTTGCCTATTTTCGATCTCCCCATTATCAACGTCACCAATATTCGTTGTTTCTTTGCTGGCATGAACAGCTAAAGCTACGCAAGGAAGAAAGATTACGCGACTTAGTCTCGCTAGTAGTATATTGAGTCGAAAGCCTACCAATTCATAATAGTTCCTATTCGAGCAAGAGCTCAAACGTGAATCCACGAAAAACCACTTTCTTCAACCAAAGGTGGCAAAGTCAGCCGGCTTGATCAACTAAAGCTAGCCAAGAAAGACTGCGACTTGGTCCCGCTGGTAATAGATTGAGTCGAATGCCTACCAACGCATAAAAGTTCTGATTCGAGCGACAGCTCAAACATAAATCCACTTTCTTCAACCAAAGGTGGCAAAGACTTTCCATTAGGCTTAGCCAGCTAGTCTGCGAGGGGAATACTACCAAAGGAGGCAAAGTCTTTCTTGCCATGAGGATACCGGTCTGTGAGGGGAATACTGCATCTCCTGTCTAAGATTATCTTGTCCAAGTCCAACATTCTACAACTTACATGACAACAGGCGTAGCTTCGCTTGCTACTGTCTCACACTTTAACGTCGCCTATCATTTGTTAGTTTCATTGGCAAAAGGGAGACACGTGTGAGGCAGTTTGGGCTTGAGTTCAGCACTATCTCCCCTGAAATGAGTCGATAAATAACCTTCTAATTCTCATCAAATATTCCACATCTCTTAGCAAATATGAACATACACTGTTCTTGATTTGGGACGTACACGTACATAATGCATATGACGAGATACCAATGTCGATCATATCCTATTCATCAGTTGAATAGATTCGTCACATCAAAATTTTCGAATGAGCTACGGAGGCTAGATAAGTACATCAAATAGAGCTAACAGCCCCAATTAAGTACATGGAATCTAGAAAAGCGGGAGCAGGTGAACGTGAATATCTTCAATTTCCATGTGAGTGACAAAATAAATTGAAGCTATCCACATCGATCTACACCCACTTTTCTAGAACTTCATTGGATATGTTAGCTCCTATGTGATGTACTTATATTTGTACCTCATTCAAGAATTTGGTGAGCATTGAAAAGTTGTTTATCATTGAAGAGGGAGATAACATCGCTATCAAATACAATCTGCAGTATACTTTTATTTTGAAAAGGTGCAAACAAAAGGAACAAAGATAGAATCATCGGACCGAATTTTAGGTTGGAATCAACTTCCAATTACAGGAAATACCGTTCTTTTCAAAAATACTCTACTCTTTTATAGCTTATAAGAGTCCTAGCTCTAATCAATAGGTAAAATGGGGATTAGAGCCTTGCTCCTTCTATCTCTAATGGGTGGTCGTAGATCATAAGACTCGCTCTAGAACTTTATTTGCTCATAAGGTAGCACCTTCACCTTCAGGGAGATGGAATTGGTCAAGGGACTGCTGCGAAAATGAATAATGTTTACCATTCTATTATTCGATCAATTCCTTTTTCAAATCCTCCGTGAGCTCTTCCAACATGCCACAAATGACCTACGAACATGAAGGGGAAATTGTGCAGATTTGGCAACAACAGCTTTATATAAACATTGTGGCGGGCGAACGCTAAGATGGAATGAACCTGGGCCATTCATAACATTCATAGGATGTTTCTCTACGGTTGCTCTTTCTAAGCGGTTTAACGAAGTCGTCATATGAATTTGATTCACTAAGCTTGGGTAGAATAAATTTGGGATGCTTTTGGCGATGCCGTCAAAGAGGGAATTTACCAATTGACCAAGAATGAGTAGTTACCCTAACCTAGAGCTCCTACATAAATAAGGAGCTGCATAGCATCTACAGAATATGAGTTCGAAAAACGAATTTCACGCTCTTCATTTCGGGAAGAGAGAATTATTGCAGCTTTCTCCATACCTCCGGGAAAAACATTAAAAAATGAAAAATTCACAATAATATCTTAGAAAATACATGATTTTTTCCCGAGAAAAAATTCTAACAATTTATTTGAGCCAATATTTTACGATTAAGAACATATACTCAAATAAATATCTAACCAGTGAGTTACGCTTTTATCCCACCTCAGCTTAGCGGATGAGACGAGGAAAAAAAGGAAATAGTTCTTCTTTGCAGAAGCTGGTCTTTATTTAATCCTAATCCTAACAAAAACTAGACGGCCGGAGGGAGCTTGCAACTAGAAAGAAGATGGGTCGGTCAAAGAAAAACAAGGCACCCTTGTTTCAAGTTTATTCAAAGAAATAAACTCGTTTGTTTTTTCACATTTACGATTTCGCGCAGCCACACATCATGTTACTGATGAAGAATTGGAGTGCTAACTGAGAGATGAAGATTACTAGAAAGAATCGTATTTTGAGATTGGATTATTAGTAATAACTACAATACACTCACTAAAATAGTTTAACATTCTACTCTAATAACAACGATACAATCAGTGGAGTAGTCTAACAACTTTTAATTCACTATAGATTAAAATAACATAATTACCTTATTTTAACCTATTCAAAGTAATTCTAGTAACGCAACATCTAACTTGCTAAAGAAAGAGCTGGAAATAGAAAAGTGAAAACTCATCACGAAGTAAAATTTAGAGTAAAATCCCATCAATTAGCCTTCATCTATATGACTCTTTTGTATTAACCTATTTTATTTTCCAAAATAGCACAAACCAATTAACATCAACAAAAAAGAAAAAGAAAACATCTGCGTTTTTTTACGAAAGCTTAAAAGATTATTTTTCATAACAGAAAATTAATTAAAATATAATACAAATAAGAATCGAATAATTAACCAAAAAATAATACCATACTCAAAAGATGAAGGCATCGTTAAAAAATAGATGATTTCTGGGTAAGATTTATAGATCTAAGATTTGCGAAAATCGATCGATGGAATTCCATTTGGGTTGGATTTATTTCAAACGAATTTGTTGTTAGTTGTTCAAAATTGTTTCTTCACATAAATGGATCAATGAAATTTGCAGAAACAAGATTTGAAGGGGTGGTAGCTTTCTGGAGGGTTTGCGAAAGCAAAAGAGGAGTGATGAAATTCGAGAATTGAAAAGAAGGCAATATAAATCAGATATATATCAGATTAACTTCATTAATTTAAAAAACAACCACATAAAGTTGAGAACTTTAATGAAAAAAAAATCGCATTACTTCTAAAGGTAAAATACAAAGTAATCAAATTGAGACACTCACCGACTCTACTCATCAGACCTCGGATCGCCTGCTTCGTTATGCCTAGCCCCTTGCCCAAACAACTGCAACAGGAAGTCCTCTCTGTACCCGACTCAAGGCCCGACTCAAGGCCCGACCAAGGTGCACGAATCTGCAACTAGAACACCGGCAGCAACTGACTGTACGATGATGGCACCACTTGTCCCTCCGAGCTTCTACACAGCCGCACACGGACTTTCAAACACACAACAACTTAGGGAAGAAATTAGGAAGAAACACAAAGTAAATAAACCCGATAAGAAAACCGGAACTGTACAGCCTTCACAGAGAAGGTTCATCACCGATCTGGAGCGGAGCTGCAATGATGGCAACTTCTGATAAGGACCGGCAGCTCCAGCGAGTTTCGTCTCTCCGATCTAGACTGGAGAACAATGAATCGATGCCGGCACATCTCCGTTCGTTGGCCCTAAGCTCGCAGCAAATGGGTGACCAATTCGAACTCCTCGAGGCGGCCCAGCCTACAAGCCGCCGGTAGCAACCACCGGAAAAACTTGCAACCTCATCATAGCCACCCCACAAAATCCTAATCCTAAAACGTTACTCGCCGATGACGAAATCCAGTGAGTCTCCCTAACACACGAATTGCACTATCACAATGGTACAATCACTACAAAGATTGAACCTCTCCTCACACATATACTCGGGATCTTGTCATACAGAAGGGAAAAAGGGGAGTGGAGTTTAGTGAGAGACATAAGTCGCCAAGAGAGAGAATGCGGGTGCAGCACATGTAATTAGGGTTTCAAAAACGAGTATATGTAGTGAGAGTGGACCACAGGGATTAATTCCTAAAGATAGACGGTCAGGATCGAGTCTGTGAAGATCCACGGGCTTGAAAGACGGGTACCCATGATTCGTCGAATAAAGGGTGGTTAGTTTTCCACCGAGCTTGGGTCGGGCAAAAAACGATGGGCCTTGGGTGAAGAGGAACGGGAAATTTAGGGCGCGCTTGGAAGTGAAAAAAATTCTTTTCACTCATCTCATGGAAAATAAAAAAGTGAATGGAAGTTAATGTTATTAATATCTCGCTAGACAGTTCTTTTTCCACTCTCCCTCTTTCCCTTTTTCCTTTCCTTCTTGTCTTTGCCCGTTTCTTATCATGTCCTTTTTCAAAAACCAAAAATCGGTAAAAATCCAATCGGCCGGCCAGTTTCTTCCCAATAGAGACGTGGGTCCCAACTAAACCGGCGACGCCGATCACCAGAACGGCAATCCCGTTTCTTAACCTGATTTTGGCGGAGGCTCGAACCCTTTTCTCGAAATTGGGGCCGTCATAGGAGCTGGTTCGGAGAGACCTTCTGGAGAGATCTGAGGAAACAGGGGAAGACGATGAGGGTCGAAATATTACGGCATCGTCGGCGGCGGCGTCTTCCTTTACCAAATCCAACATTAGCAGATCCTAATCCCCCCTCCCATGGACCGTTTTGAGGACGCCGACGGCTTTGCGGCGGCTCTGGGCAGCGGCCTAGTGGCGACGGCTACTCTGACGATAGTGGCAATAAGCATGGTGGCCTTCCTCCCCGTGGCCACGAATGGACAGAAACGACGAGCTGCAGTTCGGGCTTTTGATCGGGCCACCAGTTTGGCAGCGGCTCAAATCGAGGGCGGCGGCAGCTGTGGGGCATCGACGAGGCAGCGGCTGGAGAACGACGGTCTCCGGCTCAAGAAGGCGGTGGCGGTGAAAGGCGACGGCAACGGCTGCGTGGGGTCGCTAGGTGGCGGTTAGAAAAGGCCGTGGTGTGGTTGAGTTGGCAAGCCGTGACGGCAGCGACGGTGGGTTTTCGGGTCTCGAGTGTGGCTGCGACGGTGGACGTGGTGGAAAACTGTTGGCTCGCGGCGGAGGTTAGGGTGCAGGGGCTTCCTTGTGGCAGCGTGACGGCGAGTTGTTCCGGGCCATGGATTGGTTGGAATGTGGTTGCGGGTCTGTGGTTGGCGGTGGTTCGGTGTGGTGACGGTGGTGGAGGTTTTGGTTGGGGAGTTTCTAGCCACGGTCGGTTTAGCTCATGGGTTTGCCAGTTATTTTGGTGGTGATGGTTTGGCTTCGGGTTTAGCTCGGCAGTCGTCGTGGGCTGCCGGAAATGGGTTGTTTTGGAGTGGTTTCGTTTTTGATTTGGGAAGCTGTAGAATATAGATGAAAAAAAAATAGAATCCTTTACCTGACCGGAAATTCACATTTTAACTAGCAAGATAAAAAAAAACAATAGCGAAACAAAAATTTCTATGGGAGAAAATGGTATCCAAATACATTCTCACCAAAAAAATAATTTTCACTGGCCATAATTTTTTTTCATTAAATCTAGTGAAATGAATCGGGACGGGACAAAATGGTTTCCAAGCGCCACCTTACAATTCTGCCTATTTAAGAAACAGAAATTTAAAAAACATCGATCACTCCATAGAATTTACAAATATACGAATATAACTTAATAATTTCACATGTATGAAAAAAATTATTTTCACATTCGCTGTCAACACACTAAATTCTACTACACGAATAAAATAAATTCTGCTGTACGTCGCTTTCAAAACCATTCAATATCAACCAAAAATCTGCTAATTAATTCACATATCGTCGCTTTCAAAACCATTTAATATCAACCAAAATTTTGCTAATTAATTCACATATCGTTTTCAAAATATTCGTCGTTAACCCACCCAATTCTGCTACACAATCCAACAAATTCTACCACACGAATAAAATCGCTTTTAAAACCATTCAATATCAACCCAAATTCTCTAATTAAAAGAGCGTATCAACTAAAATTAATTAAACCCGCGACTTGAAAACTATTTATACCCAAACAAACCCAAATTACGATTTGAAAAATGTTTTTCAAATACCTAAACAAACTATATATCAACCCTGAGAGTTGAAAATTGTTTCTTAAATACATATTAACCCCGACTTGAAAATTATTTTCCTAAATACTGCACTTTGAAATAAGTTTTTAGAAGAGAAACCACATCCTCTATTAACCCAAGATGGCGAATTGAAAATTATTTTCGCAACTTTGAAATAAGTTTTTAGAAGAGATACCACATCCTCGACTTGGATGTAGGGTAGATTTGAAGGGATTTTTTTGAGAAGAGATACCACATCCTCGACTTGGATGTAGGGTAGATTTGAAGGATTCGAATGAAAGGAAGGTTGGCGATAAAATCAATGAAAACCATTAAAAAACAAAAAGCCTAAAAAGTACGTAATTAGTTAAAAATAATAAAAAAAATCTAGTATATTTATAAAAACTACCATTAAAGAAACAAAAAGCCTAAAAAGTACGTAATTAGTTAAAAATAATAAAAGAATCTAGTATATTTATAAAAACTTCCAAGTGATCATAAAATTGTAAAAGAGAAAAGATAAATTAGTATTTCTTATAATTTCCCAAGAGGAATTGACCTATCCAAAAATTGGGCCACAATATAACATATTGATGGTGCAACCAGGATTAGGGGTGAGTAAGAAAAAAAGGAAATAACCAACCGAATCGAATCGAAATTTTTGGTTTGATTTTATATAAATTCGGTTAAGTTTTCGATTTGAGAATTCCAAAAAATTGGTTAATTCGGTTCGGTTTTACAAAAAAAAATTGGTTCGGTTTTAACCGAAATATAATTAAAAAATAAAATAATATAATTTTTATATTACTTATTATTAATTTTTATCAATTCGGTTTGGTTAATTCGGTTTTAAACATATTTTCGATTTGTAATTTCGTAAATATTTTGATTTTTGGTTTTTTCGGTTCGGTTTGAGATTTTATGCAAATTTTGGTTTCGATTATTTCGGTTCAGTTTTCGATCGAATGCTCACCCCTAACCAGGATAATCGACTGGATTTCCAATGAGTAAATTAAAAGTTGTGCATGAAACCGAGCAATAATGGATGAATTTTGCACATATATATATTCAACTTTGTGTTACCGGCAGTTTGATCCTCATAATTAACAAGCAATTTATTTGTGACTAGGTTGACCATGAATTATCAACAGTGTACCGAATGGAACAAAAGCCACTATTCTTGAAAGGGATGGACATAATATTTATGCGACGGCCAAGATTGATTCCAAAATCACTTATGCCTCAACGACCAATATTCAATTACTCGCGCGGCAAAGTGACTTCACAGACAAGGAACAAATGCAACAAATAATGGGCTTTTATTATTATTATTGTAAATGTGAAGAATGTTAGTGTCTTCTACCGTAGGTCGTGCGTTTGTTGCTCGAGTGTTATGTTTTTTTTAGAGTAGGTCTTTTTTTTAGAGTAGGTCTTGGGTGAGATCGGTCTCATAGTATGAGACCACTTTTTACCAGATTCATTATTTGATCCACCCAACCCATTCGACCCGCCCCAACCCATCCATTTAATAAAAAAAAAATCAGTTTTCTATCACAAACAACTCGTCCCACCTCCGGACTCAGGGCTGCCACTTCCGATCGCCGGCGCCACCTCCGACCGCCGCCGGCCGCCACCTCCATTATTTACCGGCGATATTTTTTTAAATGTTATATCGTTGTAATCGTCTCGTCTCCCTCGTTCCAAATTCGCAATTGGATTTATAATTTAATGCTCCAATCACCGTAGATCTGAGGTCGAAAGTCACAAATTCATCAATTGTAACCTCCAATTAACAGCGATTCACCGGAAGAAATTTCGATTAAACAAAAACGTATCACATAATCGAGTAATTGTCTCGATCCACTCTACAAAACTGCAAATTCAATCAAAAAAAA
>BMAC01000388.1:596572-623216 GCA_014905375.1 Phtheirospermum japonicum | reverse complement strand
AATTAATTAAAAACAATACTAAAAATACAAAATCTTAATAATTCATACAAAATAAATATTTAAACATATATAAATATATTTAAAAATAAAAAAAAACTTATGGCGGGGCGGGGCGGGTACCCGCGGGGCGGAGGCGATACCCAGACCCGCCCCCGCCCCGCCACGGGTCCCGGAGCGGGGCGCCCCAAACGTCACGGGTCGGGTCGGGCCAGTGCGGGCCGGGGCAGAATTGCCATCCCTAAATTCGAAGAAACCCTGATTCAAAAAAAAAAAAAAAAAATTGATTCGGAACCAGCAGCCCAAAAAAATTTAGGGTTAGAGAGTTTCATATTTCCCAAGTTCCTTTCGTATCCCAATTAATATCATTGCCCCGACACTCAGGAGCAATGAGCATCAAGCCACTGCACGCGGCCACCGGCAAAGCAGGTAGACGTGACAATCCACTGGGGGAGAGATTGAGAGGGGTCGCAGGAATTGTTTGGGGGCCACCAGCTGGATTTTGACAAAATCCCCAAATTGAAGCTGACTCCGGCAAATTTTCGAATTTACGGGGGTCAAATTGCGTATTTTTTGAGAGTTACGGGATATTTTTACCACCATTAAAACTTAGTGGTATGAAAGTGCCATATTGGGCTTTTTTTTTTTGCAATTTTGCCCCCCAAAACAACAACCAAAAATCATCCCAAAACAATGCCTCCCAAAAGAAACCATGGTCGGAAAAGCAACAAACCCCCAACCGCCGGCGCCACGTCAGGCTGCATTTTACCTCAGGACACGATGCTCTGCATCCTCACACGCCTCCCCGTGAAATAAATCCACCGCTTTAAATCCGTCTGCAAGCCATGGTGCAGGGTTTTCTCCACTGCCAAGTTCATGAAAATGCATCACGCTCAATTTTCCCAAAACCCAGAAAACGAATCGGCCCTTATCTACAATCTCACCGCGAGCAATGAGCACACCATGTCTCTGTTCAGAATCGAGTCCAACGAGAAGAAACCTGATAAGTCCAAAAAGTTGAACTACCAAATAAAGAGGGCACTAACCTCAAAATAGAGATCAGCGACCTGAATTGATGATTAAACTTGTTTCAGCGACCTCGAATATCCTCCACAATCGTCGCAGCGACCTCGCCGATCCTGCAAAACAACGCCTAGAACGGGCCGAATTTCGAGCCTGTTAAGGCCCTCCGACGCTTAAGTTAATAAGCGAAAAACACACTCCTCTCTCTCGATAATACGGTGAAATCACAATAATAGCATGATAATAATAAGAGACAAAAGCCCCTTTTATAGAGATAGGAGAAATCCTCCACTATCTAGGGTTACCTTTCATAACCAGAATTCCATTCATACCGTGACTCTTTCACCGACTTTCAATTGGGACTCTTCCTATATGATAAGTTTCCATAAACATGAAACTTCTTAATATATATTACCGAAATAATCCTGGGCATATAGCCCATCAGGCCCATATACATATTAAACTTTCAACCAGGCTCAAATACTCAGCCCAACCCATCAGAGATCACGACCCTATATGAGAACTCATCCTCATACTACAGGTCGCTACTCCAGACACATCAGCTCGCCCACTTTTGAGGAACACCCTTCGGCTCATTCACCTCTTCAGGGCATAATATTGAGGAATAGACTTTGGCTCGTTCACTTCTCAAAGACATAATACAGCTCGCCCATCTTCCAGGAGGCACATCCTCTCCTAGAAATGAGGTCGCCTTCCACAAATACCCACATATATCACATAATATTACGTACGAATATTTTGGTCCACATCAAAACCCATCAACCTCGACCTCCCATTCCCCAAAGTTGTCAACGGTTTCGATTTCGTTGGGTGTTGTAACAGTTTGCTCTGCATGGATTTCTGGCCAATCGGCCAGGTGGTTATTACCCTACTTTGAATATGTCTAAACCCCTCCCGATCCCGGAGCTGCAAGTTGGGGATCCGGAGATGGTGTCGCTAGGGCTTGGGTGCGATGATGTGGCAGATGATTTTAAGGTTGTGCGAATTGTTGGTCTGGAGAAAAAGAAGAAAGGGAAGAAAATGAGCCTTGGGGTTGAGGTTTACTCTGCTAATTCCAATTCTTGGAGAAAGGTCGATGTGGGTTTTCAGTTCAGTGTGTTTGAGCCTAGACACGAGACGATTGTGAATGGAAATCCGTATTGGGTTGCGTTGGTTGACGGTAATTGGGTTTTGGTGTGTTTTGATGTTATTAAATTGGTGTTCGAGATTGTGCCTTTGCCGAGCATCACTTTCGTGAGAGGGGAAGAGGTTGAGGTGCCAGTGGTGAATTGGAAGGGCACTTTTGGTGCGCTCGTGTGTAATAAGAAGAACGGTGAGAGGGTTTTGTCTCTTGACATTTGGGTTTTCGGCGATGTTGGGAAAACGTGGAGCAAGAATTTTAGTTTCGGGCCGATCGGGCTGAATGTGGATAGGGTTTTGTAGTGTTTGAGGAATGGGATGATTCTTGGAGAGTGTTTGGAAGATGGGAGAATGTTTGTGTGGGATCCTGAGAATGGAGGTGTTAAGGAGATTGTAGTCGATGGAGGGCTAAAGTGGTCCATGCATTGTGGATATACGGAGAGCTTGGCATACGTGAAAGGAATGGAAAAACCGATTGTGAATACGAGTGAGAAAGGGGAAAAGAAAATCGACGATGTGGTCGATAGTCTGTTGAGGTCTTATATATGGAGGGGGGGGGGGGGGGGGTGCGGATGCGGGGTGATATGAATGATGGCGAAGAGTTTACAAGTTAGGGATCATTAGTTTCTATAATGTGCATGATAGCTGAAGTTAATTTGTAGTTCGATATGGTGAGTACTAGTTATGATGAATGGTTAATTTTATGAAGGACCTAAATGGTTTCACTGGAACAATTTTAAATTCTCCATGTTCTTGGGATGAATGGTTAAAATGTTTGCTAAATGAAGGTAGTAAAGCTTGATTCACATTGTCGTGAAATGCTGGATATGAAATTATAAAAACAGAGCACGATCGGACTTGAAGCAATAAAGATTCGTATTGTCTAATTTGGGTCTGCTTGTTCTTGTTTTTTCAAGCGTATGATGATGTGGCATTGTCGTCTACGTAACCATTTTGATTTGTCGATGGATCAGGCAAGTTATTTTCCTCTGCTTAACAACTGTTTGAATTTTCTATATTTACATATTTAGTGTATTGAGTTCTTGGCTGCAGCTATGAGGAGAGATAACTTGTCCATTCAAAATATCCTTCAGTTCAGGGTTTAATTCATTTACCAAAAGACCCCAGATATCTTTCAAAATACAAATAGCCCCTTGATATTTGTTTCTGTTTTACAAATTGCACACCGATAAGAAGGTATGTTGCTAAGTAATTGAATAGGCAGGCATGCTTTGAAATAATTTATTTATTATCATCTTTAATTATTTTATTTTTGTAATTGTCTAAACCTTAGGGGTAATTTTTCAATTTACTCATTGGTTTAACATGGTTTACTAGATATTGCAATTATGGGTGATTGTTCTGTGAGGGCCTTGCCTCAAAATCATGTCTCAATCTTGCTTGTCAAGATTTCGTTGTTATATATCGAGCAATGTACATGTGTCGTTCATGTACGAAAAAGTTGTCTTCTCGTCTCTCGCAAATTCTGGCTTATCTGCTGATGTCAGCATCGGCTATGCCGTTCTTGGCGTTTTGTTGCCTTCGCATTGAGCTCTCTCATCTCCGGTTACAATTTCCCGTCATTCGACTTGAATGATCCCTCAATCTATCGGCCTACATTCGCGATTAAATTTATCTTTCTGAGATATATTTTATGGGGCACTGGAATATTGATCGTGGTAGCAAAAAATGGTTAATTAGGAGCTTCTTATTTAAATTTTTTTTTTGTTAATTTTAGTTTGTTTCATGTGTGCACTAGCACTCAACAGATAGATGAGAACATTATAAAACTGGAAATAGCAAAGTTGGGTGTATGTATTTATCATCTAACTTTTCATGCTGTATTACTGTATCAAGAACAAATACTATAAATCAATAAATAGCATATCAACAACAAATTCTATAAATTAGGAAATTGAATTATAACCAAACGCATTCCTTAATCTAAAACTTATTAAAATTCTTTCCTGATCAAGATTGAATGGTCTTTCCTTTCGAAGCTCAAATCCGTACATATCAAAACTATTAATATGGAGTATGGACCTCTGCTCCATAATAGAAATTGGTGTGAAACAAAAGCAACAGCATAAAGCTGCTGAAACAAGGAAAAGTTGAAATCTTGTGCATTGAACCGAGTAATGAACAAAAGCGGCTATATTTTCATTAATTGTTATGAAAGTAGGGTTACAAAACATCCTATATATAACTTGCAAACCCTATAAGGGGATAATTCTTTTTTTCCCCCCAATGTATGCAGTTTTTCTCATTTTGCCCCCCAAAGTATTTTTTGTTCCACTTTGCTCCCTGATGTACAATAATTTTCGATATTACCCCCCAAACTTTATTTCCGACGGAATATTCCTTCTAGATTCCATCGGCGGGCAGATGGGGCGCAAAGTGAAAGAATCTTATAGTTTGGGGGGTAAAGTGCAAAAAATCTTATAGTTTGTGGGACAAATTAAAATAATATAAATATTAAAATTTTGTTTTAAAATTTTATATTTGAAAAATATAAATAATTTTTATTTTATACTCACACACACACAAAGTTGTCGATACAATTCAAATTAAAAAAAAAAATCCATAAATTTTCAATTAATATTTATAATTTTCTCAATATAAATATTGTCAATACATCTTTTATATTATTAAATATAAAACACATGACTAAGTATTATGTAAATTATTAGGTTAAGTAACTTAATAATATATTATTATGTATTATGATTGAACAAAATAAAATAAAAGTGTATTTCGTATATGCATTATAATATTATGATACGTATAATAAAATTATCATTCGATATTATTATTTTTATAAAAAGTATGATTACATACTATATTAATCATGAGTACATTATTATATAAGATTATAATTACCGAATGAACAATATAATTAAAATCTTGATATTATATGATTTTAATTATATTAATCATTCGATAATTATGCAAGAGGGACTGACTGAGGAATTGGAACCTGAAGGTTTGGAGGAGGTTCAGATGGCCTTAAACTCTATAACTAGTGAAGGGGGAGTCACTACTATGAGGCTCATTGGCTCAGTGGGGGCAGAAAAACTACACATCCTTATTGATACTGGTAGCACCTTAAGTTTCATCCAAGAATCTACTGCTCAGAGGCTGGGTTTAAAACTAGAAGGAGCAAAGCCAATAATGGTCAAGGTAGCAAATGTGCAAAGGATGGTCAGTTCCAGTAGGGTGAAGGATTTTAAATGGAAAATGCAGGGACAACCCTTTGTGTTCTCACCCAGGGTCTTGAATAATGATGGTTGTGGTTTGATCTTAGGGGGTGATTGGTTGAGATCTTGCACCCCTATTGAGTTTGACTATGACAAAATGACTTTACTGTTACCCTCATGGGAAAGAGAGTCAAGATTCAAGCTATTTCAAACCCAAGTGAATGCCACTTCATCTCTGGTCCTACACTCTACAAAATGATTCACCAAGACATTCCAAGCCAAATTGAGGAGATGTACTGGGTCAAAGTTAAACTTAATATTAAACAGGATACTGATGGGCTGCAGAAATTGTCGTTAGAATTTCAGGATGTGTTTGAAGAACCTAAAGGGCTACCCCCTATCAGAGGGGTGGAACATCAAATTGTTCTCAGGGAGGGGAGCTCCCTTAAACACCAGTATCCATATAGGGTATCACACAATCAAAAAAATGAGATTGAGAGGATTGTGAAGGAGTTGCCGGAGTCAGGAGTTATACAGCATAGTAACAGCCCTTTTGCCTCACATGTCCTCCTAGTTAAGAAGAAGGATACTACTTGGAGATTGTGTGTGGACTATAGGTATCTAAACATTTTGATCGTAAAGCATGACTACACTATTCCAATCATTGATGAGCTACTGGATGAATTATATGGGGCTAAATACTTTTCCAAGATTGACCTGAGATCAGGCTATTTTCAAATCCTAATGAAACTGGAGGATAGGCATCTCACAGCTTTTGACACTCACAATGGGCAGTATGAGTTATTGGTAATGCCATTTGGATTGTGTAATGCACCTGCTACCTTCCAATCTCTCATGAATCAAGTTTTCCAACCTATGCTGAGGAAGTCTGTGCTGGTCTTTTTTGATGACATTCTTATCTACAGAAAGACTGAAGAAGACCACTACAATGATGTGAGGGCAGTCCTAAGTTTACTTAGAGAGCATTCCCTATATGCAAAGAAGAGTAAATGCCAATTTGGGCAGAAACAAATTGAATACTTAGGGCACATCATTTCTGAGAAGAGAGTAGCCACAGACCCTACTAAGATTTCAAACATGGTGGACTGGCCTAATCCTACTAATTTAAAGCAGCTTAGAGGGTTCTTGGGACTTACAGGATATTACAGGAGGTTTATACAGGGGTATGGGGTGTTGAGTAAACCACTCACCAGTTTACTCAAGAAAGGGGGGTTTTGCTGGTCAACAGAGGCAGACTCTGCTTTTGAAATGTTAAAACAGGCCATGGTTATAGTCCCTGTGTTAGCACTACCTGATTTCACCAAACCTTTCATCCTAGAGACTGACTAGTGGCAGTGGGTTAGGGGCTGTATTGATGGAAGAAGGGAGACCTATTTCATATATGAGCAAAACTCAATGTATGAAGAATCAGGGACTCTCCATATATGAAAGGGAGTTCATGTCAATACAAAAATGGAGACACTACCTACAGGGTTACAAGTTCATTATTAAGACTGACCAGCAGGCCCTCAAGCATCTTTTGGACCAGAGGATTATGAATCCTATGCAACAGAAGTGGATAACTAAGTTACTGGGACTCAATACAAAAAAGGAGTGGAGAACAAGGTGGCAGATGCCCTCTCTAGGAAAGCATTGCAAGACACAATTCACTATGTTATTACCACTGTCACCCCAACCTGGGTACAACAGGTGATTGCCAGCTATGATAAAGGTCCATTTTTCACCAAGATTCTAACTGCCAAGTCCCTAGACCCACTGACATATCCTGACTTTGACTTACAAGGGGGAATCATTAAGCATAAAGGGAGGATTGGAGTGGGAAATGACTCTGAGCTCAGAGTACTATTTTGAAGGAGATGCATAATTCAGCCTATGGTGGGCACTTTGGAATACTAGGGACATATAAGAGGGTTGAGAAGGTTTTTTACTGGCCACTCTTGAAGAAGGAGGTTGAAGCATGGGTCAAACAATGTGATGTGTGTGCTAGGAGCAAGTCTGATAATGGGGCCTACCCTGGGTTACTCCAACCTCTACCCATTCCTCACCAAGCTTGGACTCACATATCTATGGATTTCATAGAAGGTCTTCCTAAATCTGCAGGGAAGGATGTGATATTGGTGGTAGTTGACAGATTCACCAAATATGGCCATTTCTTGGCCTTATCTCACCCTTTTACAGCCAGCTCTGTGGCCAACCTATTTGTGGACTCAATATACAAATTACATGGGCAACCACTCCACATTTTCACAGACAGAGACAAGGTGTTTACCAGTGTGTTTTGGAAGGAGCTATTTAAGGCAATGGGCACTCACCTAGACTTCACCTCAGCCTACCATTCTCAATCAGATGGACAGACTGAGAGGCTAAATCAGTGCTTGGAAAATTACCTCAGATGCATGGTGCATCAGAACCCCAGAACCTGGCTCAAGTGGCTACCCCTTGATGAATATTTGTACAACGCTAACTATCACTCCAACCTAAAGTCTACTCCTTTTCAGGCCCTCTATGGTTACACCCCCCACTCTACCTTCCCAGAGAAGCACATTATTACACAGAACCAGGACACAACAGATTTTGTTCAGCACAAACAACAATTAACTCAAGAACTTAAGCATAACCTTCAATTAGCACAACAAAGGATGAAATTCTTTGCTGATAAGGGGATAAGGGAAAAGCATTTCGAGGTGGGAGACTGGGTTTATCTAAAATTACGGCCCTTCAGACAACACTCAGTGGTACTCAGAAGAAACTTAAAACTTTCAGCTAAATTCTACGGCCCATTTCAAATCACAAAGAAGGTAGGGGAAGTTTCTTACAGGTTACAGTTGCCGGAAGAGGCTAGAATTCATCCAGTGTTCCACGTGTCCTTGCTGAAGAGAAAGATTGGTCCTGCGGTGCATCCAAGTCTTAAGCTTCGACAATGGAGAGTTCGAGGTACACCCAGAAGAAACAATTGGTCAGAGTTTAGTTAGACGAAAGAAAAAGGAAGCACAACAATTCTTAATCAAATGGTGTAATGGAGAAACGGGGGATTCAACTTGGGAAGATGAGAAATACTTACGCCGTAAATTTCCAAAGTTTGATCCTTTGGGACGAGGATCTCAAAACGGGGCGGGTATTGTCATGAATTCGCCGTGTTCATCATCGCCGGAGGTTTCGAGGGTAAAATTAGGTTTGGAAATTAAAAGGTTCGAGCTCGATTGCTTTATTTTGAGGAGAAAAGGTTCGTTTTGGCTACGGGTTAGGGTCGGTCTTGTGGATCGGGTACCAGCAACAAAGAGGTGGACACGTGGCACTCTCTAATTAATTGCAGTCTACTTTATTTTTATTATATCTCCTTTTTGTCTTATTGTAGTCATTTATCTTTATTTGCTTTATTGTTGGGATTAAAAACGGGAATTAAGGGACTTGCATGTGCAAGATGGTCCCCTCCAAGGTGCTGTATTTGTTGGTGGATGAGAACCCAAAGCCACAATAATAAAAATTATAATTATTCTCTATCTTTCTTCCTCCCCAAGCCTATTCCCATCTTCCTCATTTCTTCTATCAAGTGCCCAGATTTATCATACAAATTCCCAAAAACTCAGAAAATTACAGAAAATTATTATAAACATAATAATCCTGTGATTGGTTTAGTTAAAACATCGGCCAGCTGATCATATGAAGGCACATGTTGGACAGAAATGATCCTGTTCTGCAGTTTCTCTCTAACAAAATGTGGGTCAATTTCAAAGTGTCTAGTTCTGGGATGATGCATAGGATTGTTTGCTAGAGCAGTTGCACCTTTATTGTCCATCCATATTATTATGATTCTTGGTTGATCAACTCTGAGCTCCTTCAATAACTGCTGCAACCAAATCACATCACAGGTAGTGTATGCCAAGCTCCAGTACTCAGCTTCACAGCTTGACCTAGAAACTGTAGGTTGCTTTTTATAGTTCCATGAGATGATGTTTGTTCCAAGGAAAACACATGAACCTGTAGTTGATCTCCTATCATCCGGATCAGTTGCCCAATCAGCATTATCAAAAGCCATTAAGTCCAAATTCTTAGGATGAGTAAAATGCAGTCTATAGTTCATTGTTCCTGCAAGATATCTGAAAATTATTTTCACTGCTTTCAAGTGAGTGTCTAGAGGTGTTTGCATGAACTGGCTGACTTTGTTCACACTGTAGGCAATCTCAGGCCTTGTGATAGTGGCATATTGCAAGGCTCCTACTATACTTCTATACAAAGTGTTGTTGTGGAAAGGATTGCTCTGAATTTTGACAAGGGTGGATTAGAGAGCATGGGAGATGACAATCCCTTTGCTCCCTTCATCCCTGCTCTCTCTATAATACTCTCTATGTATTTTCTCTGTCAAGAAAAAATCCATCATGAACATGCTGGATTTCTATCCCTGAGAAGTAGTTCAATTCTCAAAGGTCCTTTAAGAAGAAGCGTTTGCTGATTTCATCAATAGTAGCTTGGATTTTTCTCTGATTGCTGCTTGTAATGATGATATCATCCACACACACTAATATGATTATGCATTCTCCTTGATTAGCGGTGTCCAGCGGTTTGCATAAACTGGCCAAACCGTCGGTTCGAACCGGCGGTTAACGGTTCGATTAACCGTTGACCACGGTTCGAACCGAAATCGTAACCGTAACCGCCAATAAGGCTGTTCGGTTGCGGTTTGAGCATTTCTCAAACCGTGAACCGCCGGTTTGTTTTTTTATTTTTATTTTTTTATACATTTATAAAATATTTATTTTTTAACACCAAACTCATTCGATATTTTGAATTGGTGATCAATAAGAAAAATATTTTATCTTATAAGTAATACACACACGATTGCGATGAAGATATTAATCATTTTTACAATTCAATAAAACTGTGATAACTTATATCTTTCACCCTCTCTAGAGTAAGTAATACGAGGAAATTATGTGTACTTTGATTTTAAGGTTGAGGAGTTACAATTTAATATATGCGTTATTTCAATTGTTTAAAGTAACAATTTCAAAATTTAAAAGTGAATATTTGAATATTTTTAATTCTTTTTGAATTTATTAAAAGTATTATTTCTATTTTCTCACTTAAATTCAAGATTTCAAATATTATAATATAAATATTTTATTTTAACTTCAAATATTTTAAATGACTCAATTTCGTTTTAATTAATTCAAAATTTCAAATGGTTAGTTCTATAAATAGAAAAATAAAAAAACTTAACTTCAAAAATTTCAAATATTCTAATTAAAATTTCTTATTTTAACTTATAATATTTTAAATAGTTCAAGTTTAATTTTTTTTTGATTTTCTGAATTAATTCAAAGTATTATTAATATTTTATCACTTAACCTCGTGTATTTTTCTTAATAAAATTAAAAATAAACACAGGGAAAAATCAAAATATATGAATTTTAAAAGTTAAAAAATTAAAAAAAAACAAAAAAAAAAAAACAAATCGGTTCAAACCGGCCAACCGAACCGTGGCCAAACCGTGAACCGGCGGTTTACAAACCGCCGACAACTTTCACAGTTCGGTTGCGGTTTGAGGTTTTTGGCCAAATCAAACCGGCAGTTCGAACCGTTTGGACACGTCTATCCTTGATCATGTCTGAAAAAAACTGAATTATCAGCCTTTGAGGTTAAAAAACCCACAAAGATCAGCACCTCACCAAATTTATCAAACCAAGTCCTGGATGCCTGTTTAAGACCATAAAGTGATTTTCTGAGCCTACACACAAGATCTTCTTGTCCTTGTTGAGCAAAACCTGGTGGTTGATGCATGTATAGCTCTACATCTATGTCTCCATTTAGAAAAGTATTGTCTATGTCAATTTCTCTAATGTGCCAGTTTTTGAATAAAGCAATTCTGAGTATTGTTCTGACTGTAGCAGGTCTAACAACAGGGCCGTATGTATCAAGGTAGTCAAAACCTGGTCTTTGTGAATAACCCTTAGCAACCAATCTTGCTTTGAGCCTGGCCACAGAGCCATCTGCCTTCTTCTTTACCTTATATACCCATCTGCACCCCATGGCTTGTTTACCAGCAGGTAATTTGCTCAAGATCCAAGTTTTGTTCTTCATAAAGCTGAAAACTCCTTGTTCATAGCATCCTTCCATTATGGTATTCTGATTGCTTCATGATCATCAACAGGCTCCTTGATTATTTGGCACATATATGCTTTAGGCTTGTATATACCTGCCTTTGACCTGGTAAGCATAGGATGAGTTCCTGCATTCTGATTAGACACATCAGTAGCAACAGGTGTATCAATATTCTCAATAGGTAAATAAATGGTTATAACTCCTCCTTGCAAGGATTTTGAAGAGGAATGAGATGTATTATGTGTATATGATGTAGAATTTGATGATATTGGTGAGACATCTTGATCATGATTATTGTAATTAGCAAGATTGAGATCAAAATCAGACTTATGAGGGGTACAAGCTTCAGAAATGGAACATTCATGCTACCAATGATCAGGGATGATGGTGTAGTGATTGACTCATTGTTGCTAAGTGTGGGAGACTTGGTTTTAGAAAAGGGGAAGGTCCTTTCATCAAAAAGAACATGTCTACTAATAATCACCTTACCTCCTGCCAGCAAAACTTTGCACCCTTTGTGATTAGGACTGTAACCAATAAAGGTTCCTGGCTGACTCCTGAACTCAAGTTTTTGCTTGTTGTAAGGTCTAAGCAATGGATAGCAGAGGCATCCAAAAACTCTCAAGAAATTTAGGTCTGGTTTTTGTTTGTTTAAAGCTTCAAAAGGAGTTTGGTGGTTGATGATCCTTGAGGGTGCTCTGTTGATTATGTAAGTGGCTGTCAAGAAAGCATTATCCCAGTATTTTGTTGGTATTTTTGAATGAGCAAGCAAGGCTAAACCTACTTCTACCAAATGTCTGTGTTTTCTCTCAGCAATACCATTTTGCTGTGGAGTGTAAGGACATGACATTCTATATATTATTCCATTTTTAGACAAGAGCTTGCCCATAGCAATGAACTCTCCTCCTCCATCTGTTTGCAGTGCTTTTATTTTCTTGTTGTATTGTGTTTCAACAAGAGACTCAAAATGCATAAAAGCCCTGATTGCATCAGACTTATTCTTAAGAAAGTAAATCCAGGTGAGTCTGGTAGCATGATCAATGAAATTTATGTAATAAGTGAAGCCAGAAGAGGACATCACAGGTGATGGTCCCCATAAGTCACTATGGATAAGCTCAAACTCATTATGCTGTGTTTGTGAATTAGAAAAGGGAATCCTATGGAATTTGGATTTCATACAAGAAGAACACAAAACATCACTTTCATTATCATCAGAATAATCAACCTTACAAGTGGAAAGAGCCTTTTTGACAATGTTTAAGGGTGCATGTCCCATTCTAAAATGCTAAACATCTAAAGAGGCCTTATTCTTAAGCTTTGCTGAATTTATTGAAATTTTGGAATTCAAAGGAAAAACATGATCAAGAAAACTTGGTTCTTGAGACTTGAGACTGGTGAGATTGAAACAGTAGAGGCCATCCTTAATTGTTCTTCTGAGAAGTACCATTTTTGTGGCTTGATCCTTCACAACACAAGAATAAGGGTGAAACTCAAAAAATACTTTGTTATCCTTAGTAAATTATGAAACACTGATAAGGTTTTTGGTGATGGATGGGACATGCAACAAATTCTTGAGCAGAAAAGAAGGATTAGAATTACTGCAAGAAGAAGATTTAACCAAAGAGTTATCAAAATGAGAAATCAACAAACCTGCACCATTTCCCATGTATATCTTCTCTTCTCCTTGATAATCAGTAACCATATTGAGATTGCTGAAGTCATATGTGATGTGATTGGTGGCTCCTGAATTAGGATACCTGTAGCTGTCATCCTTGGCCTCATGATCCATCCCACTAGCAACATTGGCACTCATTTGACTGTTTTGATGCAGATTGACCAGATGACCTGAACTATTTATGGGTGAAAAGTCCATATTCATCCTTTGGTAATATTTATCTGCAATATGTCCAGTAAAGTGACAAATTTGGCACTTAGGTTTGTAAAAAATTCCTCTTCCTCCCCTGCCTCTATAATTCCCACCTCTGAAGGAGCCTCCTCTTCCTCTGTAGCTTGATCCTGATGTGCCTCTGCCTCTGTTTGAAGAATGGAAACTTGACCTACATCCTCTGCCTCCAGTGGTGAGATTCACAAAGAAGCCACTTTCTTCTGTAGTTACAAATTGATTCTCTAGAGTTTCTAACCTATTCTCAAAGTTGAGAAGGATAGAGTGAGCCCCAGTCAGTGTGATGGGATGAGAGGGACCCCTTGATGTAAGAGAAACCAGAACTCGATTGTATTCAGGGCCAAGGCCTCCAAGTATATAGAGGATCTGATCTGATTCAGTGATAATTTCTCCAGCAGCAGACAACAAGTCACAACAAGACTTAATTTTGTTAAGAAAATCCCTCATGCTCAAATTTCCTTTCTTCAAGATCTATAATTGCAACCTTATTTGCATCACTTTTGCTTTGTTTTGATTGACAAAGATGTTCTCCATGGATCTCCAGATGTCTGAGGCTGTAGTAAGTCCCACAGTTGTAATGGGTAAACTTTCTGTGATGGGGGACAAGATACATGAAACCATAAGCTGATCTTGCATCTTCTAATGAACATAGGCAGGATTTAAAACTTGACATACTTCTCCAGCAGCAGGTATGTGTTATCTTGGTGATTTGGTATCTCTAGTAAGGTACCCTTCCAAACCATAGCCAGCTACTGCAGCCCAAATCTTTTGTCTCCATAATAAATAGTAGTTATCAGTTAGCTTTATTGAAATAAGCTGTGCTTGAGGTTGTATAATTTGATCAACCATGATAATATATGAAATAACCAAAAGAAGGAAAAAGAAAAAGCTACTGCATTTGAAAGTGATGGATCAGAGAGCAGAAGGCTCTGATACCATGTGAAACAAAAGCAACAGCATAAAGCTGGTGAAACAAGGAAAAGTTGAAAGCTTGTGCATTGAACCGCGTAATGAACAAAAGCGGCTATATTTTCATTAATTGTTATGAAAGTAGGGTTACAAAACATCCTATATATAACCTGCAAACCCTAGAAGAAGTCACTAGAATTAAAACACGAGTACACACTTGATTTGCTAATAATGAGACAAAATACATCCCTCACAACGACTTCTACATCTGGCCCTTCTCCTGACGTATGCATGCCGTTTGCATGATGTTTCTTTTGTCTTCAAGTTCAACTACACTTTCAATTGGCATATTCAAAACACACTTGAAAGAGACACACACTTATCATACTGCTTAACAGTTGGGAGTCTTCTATAATTAAATCTTAAAATTGAACAAAAAATAAAAATACCAAAACATAGAAATTTGCCAGGTCCAATTTCACGGCCAATTACATTTTGAGAATTTACGTACCCATTAAGTCTTCAGATTTATTTTCATTTGTGGACTTTCTAGGGCATCTCTTTGTGCAAAATTGTTATGCTACTAGAGTGTTCGATGTTGGTGGAGTGGCATGGGCCCAAGGTCTGAAGCTGCTTGTATCTTTAGATAGGCCTAAACGAGGAGACTGAGCTGATGATCGAAACCTTGTTTCAATTCCTTTGTTCGATTCTAAAATTATACTTGGTTTGCAATTAATTTCTAATGTATCTCTGTTTTTGATTATATTTTATATTGGTGTAGAAATCAAAGTGTTACTTACTGCACCCCATGAATATTATAGTTGATGTGCAATTAGTTTTGAATCAATTGTTGAAGTTAAAGGCCTTCATATGTTATGGTTTTTTGTTTGTTAGTTATATTTAGCCCCTGTTTTAATTAATTAATTGAGTTTCATAATTTATTGAGTATTGTTTAGAAGTAAAGTGAGAGAGCATATTATTGAGTATTGTTTTAAAAGTAAAGTGACGTGAGCATATATGTTGTTGGGATCATTAAGCGAAATCAAAGCAGCAAGTTCTTGGTTATAAAAGACAACTATTATTTATTAGTTGTTTGCGAAAGAGCATAGAATTTAATTTCTTGAGGCTGCACCAAATATTGGAACTATTTATGCTCGAGTCTTTTGGCAATGACTCGACAATAAGTGGGATTTCGATGGACGATATCTAACCATTACAACAAAATCCCAATTGATTCATATGCAACGGAGAAAAAAATGAGATTCAACCCAATTCTCGACTTTCTATGTTTTAAGATTAAATGCTGTTACATTGCGTTTGTATTTGTGATACGTTTTGATAAGTCGGAAAATATACGTTAAATAATAATATAATATTGTGTTTTTATGCGTTTAAATTGTGTCACACTTGTACAGTTTTTTACTTGTCTATTTATTTGGATGGTTGTATTTTCATGAAATGTTTTTTCAGTATTTTGGAATATTTTGCACCAGAGAGTAAAGCTATATGTGCCGAATGTCGCGGATAATAACCGAACAGGCTGGTATTAGGTCACCTTGTACCAGCCCAATTTTTAACATCTTTTGGTCCAATCAAGTTAATAAAGCTTTGATTTCTTGCATGTTAGGTTCAATGGCTGAGGGCTCTTTATTAGAAGACGGACCTAATACATAAAAGGCAACAAACTTGTACCTTTTATGGGAGGGTTACGTGAGCTTTGAAGGAAGCAAATGGAAGAGCAGCAGAGGAGACACGCATGAAATTATTCAGGAATTATTTTCTTCTACCTTCTTTAATAATAAACAATATTTTTTGTTATTTATTTTATTTTTTAAATAACATGCTTAGGTAATTTTATTTATTTTGGCTTTTGGGATGTGAAACTCTAATAACTTTATTTTATTTTAATTAATTCTTGTGACGATGTTATATTGTTTCCATGGAGTTTATTGTGTTATTTTGTTTAGTTAATCATGATGTGTTTTTACCCCTAATACCTTGATCACCTAGATTAGATTTTAAATGTCTATCGTTAGAATTAAACTTTCAATCCGTAATTGATGTCGCGTTTGATTTGCTCGTAACAACTAATATTCGCACTATTAGGGATAAAACAAACCAAGTTAAATAAACCGAACTTGTGAGTTTATTGCTTAGATTAGCCTATATGGCCTAATTCTAAAAGATGTTATTGCATTAAATTTGGAGAGCTTATTCTAGGTTGCCCAATAGTAAGGTTTAATCGAAGATCTTATTTGGGTTAAGTATTCGGTAAGGAAAAATCCGAATAACAGAACTTATTGTTACTCAGGGTAAGTAATTATAAAAAAATAATAATAGGATTAACTGTCACAATTGATTAGATTTAGTAAGATTTAATCGAAAACCTTATTTTCAGTTAAGTATTTGGTAAGGAAAAACCCGAATAACAGAATTTATTGTTACTCAGGGTAAGTAATTGTAAAAGATATAATAGGATTAACTATCACTGATTAGATTTAGTCGAGTGAGGGTATAAATGGAACCGTGAACCACAAGCTTTTTTATATTATTAGTATCCATATTTTTATTGCGTTTTAGTTTATTTTTATTATTAGTATTTTTATATAATAACCAACAAATCCCCCTTTAGGTAGTAAGATTTATTATTTCAATTAATATAAAATTATTACAATTTAATTGAAACTTTACGTGGACCTTATTTACCGCTAAACTAGTTAGTGGAGGAAAAGAGGAAAATTAAAAATATTAAATTTACCGCGTCGTGATGTGCAGTCAATTTTGACGCAGTTGTCGGGGAATGGCGCATTTAAATTGTGATATTCAGATATTACTTAAAATTATATAGGTTTTAGTTATTTGCATCGGCGAATTTTTGTTTCTATCCCTGACCATCCCCGTGTTCATTCGCAGGTGAATGCACTTAAGATTTTCGGAAAAGACCAACCTATTGTTCTATCCGGAGATTACGAAAAGAGATCGCGAGTGTAGGAGGCAAGCGAGACGTAAAAAAGAATTTGTGGAAAACGAATTACCATCTTATATTTCCAACTCGAGTATCTCATCGTGCAAAGATGAAGCAATGGCAAGACAAGTAGAGCGCACCTTAAAGTAGTTGGCTAATCCAGACCTTCAAGAACAACCACTTTGCATCACATTTTCGACGATGGATGACGCTACGTTTGAAATGAGGTCCGAGTTGATTCACCACCTTCCGTCATTCCATGGTCTTGGGGGTAAAGATCCGCATAAGTATCTTAAGGAGCTCAACATCATATGCACAAGCATGAAACCCGCCGAGGTAATTGATGAATAAATTAAGTTGTGAGCGTTTCTGTTTTTGTTGAAGGACTTGGCCAAGAATTTATTTTATTACTTGTCATTGGGCTCCATGACCATGTGAGCAGCCCTATAAAGAATATTCCTACAGAGGTATTTTCCGCCTCACGAGTGGTAAACCTCCGGAAGGACATTTGTGTAGCGAGGCAAGCACATGGAGAAACATTGCATGAATATTAGGAGATATTCAAGAGATTCATCGCGAGTTGTCTGCAGCATCAAATGGGGGAGCAATTATTGATACAATATTTTTACTAGGGCTTATGTTTTATGGAAAAAAACACGATAGATGCGGCGAGCAAAGGCAAACTCATGGATAAAACTCCAACGACTACGAAGGAGTTAATATCGAGCATGACGATGAGCTCCTAACATTTCGGCAATCGCGACGTTATGTTGAAGTCGATAATTGAAGTAAGTAATGACTCTATGCAATTACAAATGAATGAGTTGGCATCTATTGTTCGTAAGCTGGCCACTGGGGGACACCCAAAAGTTATATTTTCAGATGGTAGATCACGTTACTGATGATTGCCCACAACTCCATGTCGAGATCGAAGCACATGCTAATGTTTTGGGGATTGGTAACGGACAAGGGAGAAAATACGATCCATACTCCAATATTTACAACTCGGGTTAGAGAGACCATCCTAACTTTGGCTATCGAAACCAACCCGAAAATCCCTTTGGAGATCAAGACCACCGGCCACCTCAAACATTTCACAAGGGGCAGCATTTTCCGAAATAGCCTGGTATGGTGCCACCCTATACCCAGCCTGCTGCAAAAGAGACGTCCTGGTCACTTGAAGATATGATGAAGGCTTTGACATTAAATACTTTAAAGTTCTGGTAGGACACTAAGGCCAACATAAAGAATTTAGAGGTCCAAATTTGCCAATTGGCGGAGCACATAACCATTTAAACGCATGAGCGGGAGGGAAATTATCATCTCAACCCGAGATAAGTCCAAAAAATGTGAGTGCTATCACGCTGCGAAGTGGGAAGACACTTGAGGTATCCGAGAAGCTGATAAGTAAGCCTGTAGATGAAAAAAATGGAAATGGAGCCGAAATATCCCGGTATTGGGTCGTCCAATACCCAGCCTTCTGTAACCAAAAAATGAGAAATCTCTCTGGCCCTCGTTCTTAAAAACATCAAATCAGTTCCTTTTCCTTATAGGACCCAAAAATCAACAAGTGATGACACGGAGAAGCAATTTCTTGATACTTCCAAGAAAGTCGAGATTAACATCCCTTTGATCAATGCAATCAAGCAAAATACCTCGATACACAAGATTTTTGAAGGATTTGTGCACTAATAAGCGGCAACTATGAGGTGACGAGAAAGTTCTCATGGGGAAAAGTGTATCGTCAGTGTTTTAAAAGAACCCACCACAAAATTAGAGTGACCCAGGTATGTTTTTCATTCCTTGTACGACTGGAGATTTAAAAGTCAATCGAGCTATGTTGGATTTGGGGCATCGATCAATGTCATGCCTTGCTCTATTTTTTATTCTTTAAAATTAGGTCCTTTGAAAAAAATTGGAGTGGTTATCCAACTTTCCGCTTGTAGTATAACATTTTCGTATGGTGTTATTAATGATGTCTTAGTTAGAGTTAATAAAATAGATATTACACGTGTTTAGAATGTGACACATTTTGAATTTTTGTAAGTATGTAACTAAAATTATTAATGAATTTAATTTAAACATCAAATATAAAATTATTTAATATTTTGAATAATTAATAAATAGAATAGACATCTACAAGGCACGAGTTGAGAATACATTGTTTTATATTGTATTTTAAATTTAAAAATTTATAATTATCACAAATATTTGTTTATATTTATCTATTGATAAGTTCCGTGTAATACACGGGTGTTAAACAAGTATATATTAATTCAAAATCATCATAATCTATGTGTTTGTTTCGTATGCTTCGTTTGGATAATAAAAAAAATTTGTGATTCGCTTGCTTAAATGTTATCCGAGCCTAATATATACCTAATTTAATATTTTTCTTTTTTTGTATATTGCCTAATTTAATATCTTCTTTTTATTATATTTAACCTAACTTAATAGTTTTCTTTTATTATATTTTGTCTAATTCAATAATTTTTTTTATACTCCTGATATTAAAATATAAATAAGTCATATATAATTAGTAAAAGAAATCTAAATTAATTAATTTAATTAAAAGATAAATTACAAATAAAATAATCTTAATTACAAAAAAACTTATTTATGAAAATAATTAAATAAATTGTATTTATAATAAAAGTTGAAGTAATTTATTTTTGAGATTTTAAATATTTTGTATAGTTAAGTTATAATATAATTGCAATAAACTAAGTATGTAACTAAATATTAGTAATTAATTCAATTTAAAAAATAAATAAATTATATAATAATAATTATTAATATTTATTTGACAATGGCACAATTCGAGAAGGATTGAGAGTATGACACCTTTTGAAATTTTCAAAATATGTAACTATAATTATTAACAAAATTAATCATAATATAAAAATATAAAATGAGTTAATAATAATTAATTAATATAGATTAAAGACGGGTTGAAAATGTGACATCTTTTGAATTTTTATAAATATGTAAATATAATTATTAACAAATTTAATCTAAATATTAAAATATAATATTAATTAATAAATTGAACAAGGTACAGGTAGAAAATACATCCTTTCAATTTTTTATTTTAAATCTAAAACTTTATAATTTTCACAAAATTTTTTTATATTTAATTATACATCCTTTCAATTTTTTATTTTAAATCTAAAACTTTGTAATTTTCACAAATATTTTTTATATTTAATTTTTTATAAATCCCGTGTAATATTAAACTAGTATTATTTTATTTACAGAGTGTTAAACCCTAAAATTACTTTTCCTCGTTATTTCAAGCTGTCATTTGGCTTTTATATTTAGGGTGTTACATAAAATACCTTCATCATTAAAACAACACCTAGTACAACATACACCTCTCAAGAGACTTGACATAGCAAACAAACTTGACAATTGAATTGAGGATCACATATTCTCAATTATGAGGTCATTTTGGAAGATCACATAGCTGCAAAATAATAATTAGTATTGCCGCTAATATGTGAAGATATAGTCAATCTATGTAAAAATAATGTGATTTTGGAATAAGAACTACGCATCTTAACAGAAGCACCAAATTATAACAAAATACGAAAGATCAAACGTGCAACCTTTTGTAGAGTCTAAAATAAAATGAGAAGAAAAGAAAAGAAGTAGAGAATTGGCAAACGTAGCGATCCGCGCGCTGTCGAAGAACTTCGTGATTTCTGGCTCCTTCCTCCCGAAATTTGCTATCTTTCTGTCGTTATCGAGATCTCGGTTCAAATCTGCTCATCCTCGTTTTGTCCTCTTGTAATCTGCTTCCTTTTTTTCTCTCCTGCTCTCACGCATCTTCTGTATATCAGCTATCTATACACTGTCTACACTGTCTAGGGCTGCTGCTGTACGTAACTGTGTTTTTTAAAGGGGCTGGAACTGGAACTGGGCCTGTTCAGTTTGTTCGGTTTTCTGGGCCAAGAGGCTGTAAATTCCCGAATCTGCACTGGAACTGGGTAACCCAGTGTGAAAGACGGACCCAGTGTCAGTGGTCACACATCAAAATCGGGGCCCAATCTCGTTAAAACGCCACTCACAGGCCCACACTCGTCCATGTCAAGACCAAAATACTTTACATCACTGAAATACATATAAATTTCAATATTAAAGTATCATATATCAAATGTGCCGATAAGAAACTGCTTTCTCATGGCATTGCACGGTACACATTAACAAAAAAAATTGTAAAATCAATTAAATCAAATCTTACATTCTGAAGCCTTGAGAGTAACACCAGAAATCTGTGCACGGTACTAGCTCTTTCCGTCCCCAAGCGTTTTGTGAGATGGTGCTTCTTGTGTAGACATAAGGAAAAAGAAATGAGATGGGGCAAAAACATATGTAAGAATATTTCTCATGTATGTTTCATGACATACATGTACGATCGAGTGTAAGTTACCATTAGCATCAAGTTTGAGAAAAAAAAAATCAAAATAATGAAGAATGTAAAAGCTAGGCCTTTTAGTGAATCAAAAACTATGAGTCCTCTACATTTCACGTTTGGATGAGGACATATCAACAATATTAGTAACACAAGATATCTGTCCATTAGTAACACATGATATCCAACTAAAGGTCCTAGTGTTTAAAATAACATTTAACCGACAGCAATGAGTATGGAAACAACACTTAGACACTCAACTCAACAAAGAGAACGATGCACACACACATGAATCATATATCATCTCCATTTTTTGGCAATTGCAGCAGCAATTCCAATGAAACTAGCAACGAATAAAATTATTGATATTGAGAACAATAATAATAAATATTCAAGTCATAATAATAAACTACTCATAACGAACTAGTTGTGAAAAGAAGAAATAACCAAAAACTCGATCGATCAAAGGAAGATGTGATCGTCATAGCATTCTTCTTCAAGATCCGCCGGCACTCTGGCACCGCACGACGGGCACGAGGACTTGCCGTCGTTAAACCATCGGAAAACACAATGGGAATGGGACGCATGACCGCAGGGGAGATACGAGACCTGAGCAGCAGGAATAGCCCTCGAGTCAAGCGAACAAACAGCACACACCTCCATGGGGGCCAACCCCACGTCATCCTCCGGTCTAAACCTGGCTAGTCCAATCAAGAAACTCTTGTGAAGGATATACGATTTCTCACTGCCACCATCATATCTCCATCCCGATCCCCTCCTTTGAGGGACATAGCAGAGGCTCAACGGGAACATGCACTCTGGTCTGATAGCCCGACCCATGGTGGCATCGATTGGTTCGCCCTCTCGCTGCACCGTGCAAACATCGATCCCCACAACCACCGGGATCACAGAATAAGATGCGTATCTGGCCGCATCGACGGCCATCTTTTGTTTGGCAAAATCCAACGCCTCTTGAACCAACCACTTGATTTCGTCAATGGACATCCAGTAATCATGCAGCCTCCCACTCAAGTCATCTTCCAGCCACCAGCTATCGTCAATTCTTGGCACAATCGCCGCAAAGCTTTCCGAGCCCATCACCTGCTCCTGCTGTTCCTCCTCCTCCTCATCAACAACACCATCTTCTAATAATATCCTTTTCTTCAGTTTGAAATTAGTTTGAACCTCAAACAGATACCACTTTTTGTGCACCGATGGGTTGAATATCCTGGTACTTGTTTCATACAGAGGAATCACCGAATCGTCCATCCTGAAACGATGACGATATCCATACCCCGCCGGCCTACGATTACCCATCTCAATCTTAGAAGTACGAATTAACCAAATTAGGGATTTGAGTTTGAAAAAGATTACAATTTGATGATACAGAGACCGAGTAGGTTGGGATTGGGGTTTCAAGCTTGGGAAAGGATTAGAACTAATAACTCTATAACTTGCACGCGCGCGGGTGCGTCTAAGAGTCTACCGACTTTGAATTTCCCTAATTTGTATTTATAGACGTAGGTCCGACCATATAATAATTATTTGATTGGATATCATTTACCATGTATTTTAAGCCATTAGTTCATTGCACTACATAAAAATTGAAATGAAACGGTTAAAAACACGAGGATTGTGCCTTTGTCAAAGTTGCAGCTGAACGTCTATAAGCTAGAGGGCCAGCAAACCCTTGTTTCTTTTTCGTTTTTCAAGCTCTTTTTGTGTTTGTTTTTAATATTTTAGTGTTTGTAGTTCCCGGTGAGTGACGAAGTCTATAAGTGAGATAAGCTTGCTTTTGTCGATCAATGCACAATGGCATCTCGTGCCCATGGTATTTTGTGTTGTTTAGTGTGTTTTGTTTCCTCCAGAGGGAGTAATCAGTCTCCTCTCTTGTGGGAGTGGTTAGTCTCCCTTGCGAGATGTCTTTTGCTTCTTAATAAAATAAAAGTTAGTTAAAAGAGTCGTTGGTGTTCCTTGGCACGATGTAATTATGTATTATTTATATTTATAAAATTACTTTTTCGAGGAAGAAATATAATCAAATTAATTATTATTTTCATGTGTATATATATATATATATATATATATCAAATGATTACATTGAATTTTTTGTACCTCTAACTTGCATTTTGTGCGGAAAAAAATTCAAATATCAAAAAAAAAAATTTAATGTCCATCCAATGAATAGCTTCTACAATGCAACTATTTTTTATGTTTGCGTTAGTATAATATTCATGTGTTAAATAGGATTTATTAAGTATTTTAACAGTGTCACCTCTAAACGTTCGATGGAAAATCTATGGTCTAAACTATACCATCTCGTACCATATAATATTTTTCCAATTCAAAATGAGATTAGTCACTTTACACCGTTGCAAAACTAGAATTAGTTTTGCAAGCAATTGTTGGGCTAAGCTAAGCAAGTGAGTAACTGCCACGAGCATCACCAAATTGCCGATCCCTTTTCTCCAAAATGAAGGGAATAGACCTATATTACTAATTCAATGTACATTACAATATCATATTTTTAATATGGACGCTCGTATGAATTTCTTTTTATATGTGTCTAAGACTTTTTCTTTTATTAATGACTTTTCTTTGCAGTCTTTCAATTTTTTTTAATGTGTATAAAATCGCCCAAAATTGATTAGATGGTATTAGTGTTTTCTCGCTAGTAGTAGTAGTAAGCGTGTTTTTAAACCAATTCTTTTTATTTATATTATGTAATTAATCGGTGTTTTCATATAAATAAAAAAAATTCCAATTTCGTTATTATAAATTATTTGATACCATTTTTTTAATTTATATTATTTGATATACATGATAAATGGTGCTAACCAATTTGAGTACTTGTTCCTAAATATTCTTACAAAACTATAAGATTTTAATATATACTATCATAGAATTAAGTTTTATTTGTTGTTTTCTATTGTATATTATGAATTGTAATTTTTCTTTGATACTTGTCTTATACTTTATTTGGTTAGATTATATATTAAGTTATATTTTTGAGAAAAAAATAATTATTTTTATATTAAAAATAACTCACAAAAAACATATAATTATTTTCTCAATAACGTGTTCAAATAGCTAACGCAATACACAACGATATTTACGCTACGCGATGTTAGGATTAAAACGCAACGCGTTACGCTATATGTGTTTTAAAACACAGGTTTTTACCCATACGAATCTATTTCTTTTTGTCTTATATCTTTATCCTTTTTAAAATCTTTCCAAAAATACTTTCAGTTTATCCGTAAGATTCAGCATATGAACTTCGATTTTGATTTCAGATTATAATTTTTGATCCATGATTGATTATGTGTATGATTGAATTGAGATGTCAAGTGGAGTTTTATAAGCTACTGAAAATGAGTTGTGGTGATTGTTGAACCTTTCACAGAGGGAAAGGGTACTCTTCGTCGTTATGTGTATTTTATGTTTTGTTTCATGAATTATAAATGAAATAAACTTCCAATTCTTTTGTTAAAACTATGTTTTTAGTCTTCCTCTGTACATGTGGTATTTTATTTTGACGAGATTTTCTAAATTTTGAAAATGCACGATTATTATGTGTAATTCAGGGTTTATTCCATAGAAACCAAATAAGTGTCCAAATGAATTGACCTTCCTTTTAGAATTCATAATAGCCCATAATTCAATTTAAGAAATCTTCATCCTGCGTTTGTTCCTGTTATACTCTCCACCAGATTATAGTACTTATTTTAATTCTTATCACATACTGATTTCTGGTTTCACAGGTTAGCTACCTTAATTCGAAGGTGGGGCATATATTTATGTAATTTGGTGATATTATTTACAAGATTAATATGCATGATACATTTGAGATTTTTGGGTTTACTTCAATGAGTTTCAAATTGTATTCTGATATGATATTACACATTTGGAGATGTTCTATGTTTTCAAACAGATTTTCTTTATCAACTTATTTGAAATATGTGAAATTTGATTTATTATTTTTAAAATATGATTTTATTTTGAAAAAAAAAATTGTTGTATATTTTTCAAATCTAGCATACCCTCACTTTTATTTTTTTTATTAAAATCTTTTAAATAATATAGTTTTAAAAAAAAGTCTATATGATCCTCTATTTGTTTTTGTTTTTCACGATAAAATATTTATCTTTTCGCAACATTATTTGGTGTAGTATTAAAAAAAATATTTTATTATATTAACACTATACAATAGATAAATACCTTGTTCCGTCTTTATCACCAATTTTAAGTAATGGTCAGATTTATGTTGCAATGTAAAGAGTAAAAATAGAAAATGATTGAAAATACTCTATTGTTATAAAGACGATAGATATTTAAATAGAATTAATAATGTAGGTTATAAAATATTTTGTTGTATGTCAGTTAATTAATATATTTTTACTTATTATTATTTTTAAATTTTATCTATTTTTAATACACATAATATTATAAATATGTGTGTGTGTGTGTACCCTTGTATTCACACGGGTATAGTTTTATTCTATTTCTAAATCAAACCACGTGTCAAATAGATGATAAAGACACTTATCCACATAATAAACGGATATAGTAATAACCAGTGTTTTTTTATGGGAAAATTCTCATATGATACACTTTTTAAAATGTAATATTTCATATAATACTTTGAAATCTTATATTCTCATTTAGGTTATATTATTCTCATATGATATACTTTGTAATACTTTGGAATACTTTGAAATCTTATATTCCTCATTTAGGTTATATTCTCAGATTTTGTATGAAAACAATTTTCAAAACCAACAGAGTTTGAAATTACAAACAATCTAATATTCCAAAATCTGTCTTAAATTCATGTTTTTTTTTTTTTTGTTCTCTCCAAATATTTGCAATTTCAATTCTCGTCATTTAAGTTCTCGTCTTAATTTTAGAATCAAAATCCAAAATATAAAGAATTAAACTTGAAATATATAAAATATTTGAAATTAAAATAAAAA
>BMAC01000388.1:548584-596547 GCA_014905375.1 Phtheirospermum japonicum | reverse complement strand
ATATTATTTACAAGATTAATATGCATGATACATTTGAGATTTTTGGGTTTACTTCAATGAGTTTCAAATTGTATTCTGATATGATATTACACATTTGGAGATGTTCTATGTTTTCAAACAGATTTTCTTTATCAACTTATTTGAAATATGTGAAATTTGATTTATTATTTTTAAAATATGATTTTATTTTGAAAAAAAAAATTGTTGTATATTTTTCAAATCTAGCATACCCTCACTTTTATTTTTTTTATTAAAATCTTTTAAATAATATAGTTTTAAAAAAAAGTCTATATGATCCTCTATTTGTTTTTGTTTTTCACGATAAAATATTTATCTTTTCGCAACATTATTGGTGTAGTATTAAAAAAAATATTTTATTATATTAACACTATACAATAGATAAATACCTTGTTCCGTCTTTATCACCAATTTTAAGTAATGGTCAGATTTATGTTGCAATGTAAAGAGTAAAAATAGAAAATGATTGAAAATACTCTATTGTTATAAAGACGATAGATATTTAAATAGAATTAATAATGTAGGTTATAAAATATTTTGTTGTATGTCAGTTAATTAATATATTTTTACTTATTATTATTTTTAAATTTTATCTATTTTTAATACACATAATATTATAAATATGTGTGTGTGTGTGTACCCTTGTATTCACACGGGTATAGTTTTATTCTATTTCTAAATCAAACCACGTGTCAAATAGATGATAAAGACACTTATCCACATAATAAACGGATATAGTAATAACCAGTGTTTTTTTATGGGAAAATTCTCATATGATACACTTTTTAAAAATGTAATATTTCATATAATACTTTGAAATCTTATATTCTCATTTAGGTTATATTATTCTCATATGATATACTTTGTAATACTTTGGAATACTTTGAAATCTTATATTCCTCATTTAGGTTATATTCTCAGATTTTGTATGAAAACAATTTTCAAAACCAACAGAGTTTGAAATTACAAACAATCTAATATTCCAAAATCTGTCTTAAATTCATGTTTTTTTTCCAACAATTGATTTAGGATTAATTGTTGTAGATGAAAAATTATCAATTAATTCTCATCTACAAATTAAAGACTTAAATAAAATATGTAAAAGAATTTTTTTCTTTTGTTTTCGTTTCTCTTCTTCTTCTTCCTTTTTTTTCTTTTTTCTTTTTTGTGCTAAACTGGCAGTATTTGGGTGGGACAAATTTCCATAATTTTTATTAAAATAGGGATAAAAATGTTTTTTATTATAAATATAATCGACAGGGTCTGCAATTTAGTTTAAAAGGGTGGGATATTATTTTGATCATAGGGTATTATGAATACTCCATATTACATTTAAACAAAACCCCATTGAACATGCTTGATGAATTTCTGTTTGTAATTTAATTCCATGGGGTAGTATGTAAAATTTCTTCTTATAGTATAGGTTGCAATGATTCTCAAAACAACTGGATATTCCATACGACACTATATGAGAACTACATTGAATATGCTTTGTTGGGTTTATGTGTAAAGTTCTAGTCCTTAATATTGATATTGAAACTAAATTGACATCAATCGAAATAGGAATCAACCTGAACATAATTTTATATTTTTAAACGAGCCATGATTTTTCAAAGGATAGTATGCAATTCTTTTACTTATAAACGAGAATTAATGTAAACAACATAGTAGTCTGCAATTTACTTTTCAAATCTGGTATATTATTTTGCTCATGGGGTATTTCATCTTATTCTGCACTAAATAGGTGTTGTTTATTACAGGTGCCATTCGATGCATGTGGCCGGGATTTGGAGTAGCAGCAACAGGAGTCGAACTAGCCATCGACGTAGATGGACAAAATTGGTAGATTTCAGGATGAGAATAATACTCGAGTGCAGGCTAATTCGGGTTCGGGCCTAGAACAACTTATGCGGTTCGTTTAAGTGACAAGTGCGGACATGAATGAAAAAATAATTTAATTATAGTAAAACTAAATAGAGTCTCAGGCTTCCAAAATTATCGATAACACGAGACTTTGAATGCTAACCACCGAAAAATTGTAGTATGAAAATTGACGCGTAGTGCAAAATCTCTAAAAATTCATGATGAAACGTTATTTTACGATGCTCCTGTCAAGGTGGCTAGTTATGGGTGATTCGACGTATTCACATAATTCGTGGATATCGATGATCGAAAAGAATTTGGTGTTCCATGTTTTTGGAGAGGGCGCTGGTATTGATGGTGTCATTAGTAATATGCAATCACCTAATATGCATTATAGAATATTACATACTAATTTAATACTACTCTTAATATATATGCAATTTAGTGTAATTATAGTATGATTATGTACTAATAATTTCTGATTACATACTGCTCATAGTGAGTTATAGTTAAAACCATATTTTATACTCCTCTTAGTGTCCATGTAGTGAGTTGTATTTGAAGCATATATTGTACTATTAAAGTCGGATCTCACACTACTATTAAGTGTTTATGTAGTGTATTGTAGTTAAAATCATATTCCATACTATTAAAGTTTGATTTCATATGTTTTGAAAAAAGTTTTCCTTAATGGATGTGTATTGAACGTAGTTAAGATCATACTTCATACTAAATTGTGGTATAATAAGGAGATATACAGGAGTTGAGAGCAGCAATTGGAGCCGAACTAGCCACTGCGCAGAAGGACAAAACTGGAAGATTTTGGACCGAGAATAGTACTCAACTACATATTAATATGGGTTCAGGCTGAGAGCAGCTTATGCGGTTCATTTGAGCGACAGGTACAGATAGAAACGAAATGAGCAGATTAATTGTAATAAAATTAAAGAAAACTCGCGCTTTCAGAAGAATCGAGAACACGGGACTTCGAAGGTTGACCACCCAACACATTTAGTATGGAACTCGATGCTTAGTGCGAAATATAACGACATAGTATGAAGTTTCATTTTATAGTTTGAAATTCAACAATTAGTGGGAAGTTTTAGTATATATTATGAATTTAAACCATACTACAAGCTAGGGGTGTGCAAAATTCGATCAAAAATCGAACCGACCGAAGAATACAGTTCGGTTTGGTTTTCGATTTAGATTTCATAATTAATCGGTTTTGTCGGTCGGTTTCGATTTTGGGTTTTCCAAACCCGAAGAAACCGAACCGACCGAACCATTATATATGTTATATTATATTATATATATATATATATATATATATATATATGATATTAGATGTTAGATAAATTAGACATTAAAAACAATTCCAGCCGTGTGCGTGTGTGCAAAACCAAAACAGAACAGAACATACCCAGGAAAGAAAACCTTAGCCCCAAATTTCTCCCTCGTCGCAACTCAATCTCCGGTGACCGACCGGTCCTCTGCCACTGTAGCCCTCCGCCGTCCCGTGATCTGCTTCCCAAACTGATGAGATCCCAATAAAAGACGGCTCCATATTTGCGGGTTCGATTCATTGCACCGCCTCCTCCATTCTTCCATTTCTTCACAGCTTTTCCAGGTCAGATTGTTTCCATTTTATTTTTCTTCTCCTCCACTATTGATTGATTTCTTGTATTAACTATCATTATTTGATAATCGGGGGTTGGTTTTGTAGTTAAAGTCAACCAATGTTCTAATTGCCCTGCTTGGTTTTCGATTCTAAACTATGTTAATTGCTAGATTCAGTTGAGTCTTAAGCCAAACAATTTTATTTTACTTTATAATTGATTTTTAATTTGTATTGATTTTGCATGTCGAGTCTTCTGTGTTTCTGACTTCTTCTTCTTCCTTTTTTTTTTTGGGTAAGCATTATAAAATATAAACTACTAAAATAATAATATTAGCAACCAAACATAGTTTCTGATAGACTCGGGGGTTTAAAATTATTTTCAATAATCTTTCCATCAGTCTCATTATCTTAAATTAATGGAATTTTTATTTACAATAATAAATGCACTTACTGCAAATCAAGTTTAGCTAATATTTATTTTTTCAATTGCCAAGAATCTTCTTTGTGGTACTCAGGAGAAAGCTAATAGTTTTTGTTTTGTTTTGTTTCTTGTTGATTTTTGTTTTGGTGATTTTTTGGGGGGTTTGTGAAAATTAATGTGTTGCACTTTTTTTGTAGGTGGTGTATTATCAGTTTGTGTTAAAGTTTTAATCCTAAATAATTGAGTAAGTGGTTGTTGCTTAGTTTGAAAAATCATCAACAAGCGATTTTTTTTTTGTTTTGATTAATTGGGTCTTGATAATTTGTTTGTTGCTGTTTTTGGGATTATTATTATCTGTTTTGGGATTCGATTGTATTTGGATTGCGCTTTTTTGCTTTATTTTTTCCAGCACGTTGCTTTGAATTCTATATTTCTCCTATTTGCATTTATTTTTCCTGATCGTATCCTTTTTGTTAATCCATTGTTATCGTTGGGTATTTATGTTAGTTTGATATAATTGGATTAGTAGTGAGTGTTTGTTGATTCGTTGAATTGTCCCTCTCCATAAAAACTTGTTCCTGAGTATTTGTGTGTTATCCGAAAAATAGGATGAGGAATCTGGATATTCTAATGAAGGAAACTGAGGTTAACTTAAGTCTTTGTGTTTATTTTTCTATAAATGATGCTCTTAGTTTTATCCTGGCCATATGCTTGTTGTATATCTCTTCATTGCCTTTGCTTCTCATCGTCGACTCTGTCAATTGGTTTAGTAAATCGTTAACTGTGGTATTAATGCATCATTTTATTCTATTATTTTTATGTACGTGTAGATGCCAAGCTCAAGCCCACAAGACGAAGTAGGCGGGAGTAGCAATACCCCGACCCCGTCTGGACCAACCCCACCTGAAGTCGCATCGAATTCCATCGATGGCCCATTAGTAGCCGCTACACCTGCTGTACCAGCATCAAAGAAAAGAAAAACTGGGAAGCCAAGATCTAAAGTGTGGGACCAGTTTGAAAGGCTCGAAGATGAAGACGGCAATTTGATATCAGCCAAGTGCAGAATCTGCAAAATCGAATATGCATCTCACCCAAAAAAAAAAACGGTACATCTACTCTTCTTGCACACATGACTACTTGCAAAGAAGACATAGAAAGTGGCCAAACGTTATTGAATTTGCAGCAAAAAAAGAGGGTCAGTCTGGGGTGAATTCTGGGTTGGGTACTTTAACTACATGGAAATATGATTAAAATGAGATTAGAGAGTCGATTGCATACATGATCATTGTTGATGAGTTACCATATAAGTTTGTGGAAGACAGGGGATTTCGTAGGGTTATGAGTAAAGCTTGCCCTAGGTTTAAGATTCCTTCTAGGTGGTCGATTACACGAGATTGTTATGATTTGTTTGTGAGTGAGAGATCACGATTGAAATCCTTTTTGAAAAAAAATTGCCAAAGCGTCAGTCTTACAACTGACACTTGGACTTCTTTGCAAAAGATTAATTACATGTGCATTACAACTCACTTTATTGATAATGAATGGAATTTGCACAAAAGAATCTTGAATTTTGTCCCTGTCACTAGCCATAAAGGTGATTACATTGGTAAAGCACTCGAAACTTGTATTCTTAAGTGGGGGTTAAAGAATGTGTTCACCATAACTGTTGACAATGCCACTTGAAATGATACGGCTTTGGCATTTTTGAAAAAAAGAATGTTAAATTGGGGGGATTGTGTTGCGAATTATAAATACCTTCACGTGAGGTGTATTGAACATGTATTTAATTTGATTGTTACTGAGGGCTTGAAAGATGTAAAACCTTGTGTGAAGCGTATTAGAAAGGCAGTTAGGTACATTAGAAGTTCCCCCACTAGACTTAAAAGATTTAAAGAGTGTGTGGAATGGGAAGGTATAGAAAGTAAGAGCCTGTTGTGTCTAGATGTGAAAACAAGGTGGAATTCAGTCTATTTGATGCTAAGCACGGCTGTGAAATTTTAGAAGGCATTTGAAAGGTATGAGAGTGAAGAAACTTATTTTGTAAGTGATTTAGGAGCAGATAAAGCTCCAACTTCTTATGATTGGTCTTGTGCTCGCAAAATATGTGATTTATTGAAGTATTTTTATGATATTACTTTGCGGGTTTCTGGTTCTTCGTATGTCACTTCAAATACCTTTTTTAGTGAGATAAGTGATTTGTGTTGTGTTTTAAATGAGTGGAAAAAAAGTGACGATTTCATGGTGAAGGATTTTGGTGACTCAATGACATCAAAATTTGAAAAATATTGGGGAGAGTCGGAAAAAATGAATAAAATTATTTTTTGGGCCAATGTTTTTGATCCAAGAGATAAGTACGAGTACATGGCTTACTTTTTACGTGAGATGTACGGGGTTGAAAATGGTGATACAATCCTTGAAAATGTGAAGAGTGAACTTGTTGAGTTATTCAAAGAGTACAAGAATAAATATCAGTTGGGGAATGAATCAAGTTCTAGTGTAAGTGTCACAAATTCAGGGGGTAGTGTGAGTAGTATTTCTTTTTCTGAAAGTGTTGGTAGCAAACCATCTTCATTTTTTAAAGCCAAGTATAGAAGGCAAAAGCTAGAGAGTGGTGGTTATTCAACTAAAAAATCAGAGTTAGGAATTTACTTGAACGAGGATGTCGTAGAGGGGTGTGAAAATCTTGATGTGCTGAAGTGGTGGAAAGTGAATTTTGAAAGATTTCCCATTCTTTCAAAAATGGCTCGGGATCTGTTGTCTGTGTTGAGGAATTTATTCTTGGCAATAATTCCTATTTTGTTATTTGCCTTTCTTGGGCACAAAATAAGTTAGGAAACTAGATATAGGTCAATATTATGTTTCCTAGTTTATTCACAAGACTTTAATTATTCCTAGATTRTGTTTAGGATTTGTTTTTAGGATTTTACCAAGTTTAGGATTCTTAGTTGTCTATTTAAGACACAAGTATTCCTACACTTGGTTAACGGTTTTTTTTTTAAGAGTTAAACGCACGGATTTCTTGGAGGAGAATCGACGCAAGAAGACGCACAAGAAAGGAAGAAGAACACGGTGAAGAAAACTACTTGGAGCCAACGTTCGTGAGTAACAAGATCTTGGAAGTTGCGTGACCAATCGAAGAGATCTTGCCATTCCGGCAACAAGTATTTAATATCAAGTTTCTTGATATTTAGTTTTCATATATTACTTTATAATTGTGTATTGAACATGAATTGAAAGTAATATAGTTTACGGGTTTGTACACCCAAGTTCACAAGTATTTACTTGTGAACTGAATTTGTTTAATCGTGTTCTCTATTTTTATTTTCCGCTGCACRTTTATATTYTGTTCTAATCGATGTTGATAATCTGATGTTGATAACATTGATTAACAACATCGTGAAATCTGAGAATTATTCTTATATCCATAGACCTTCTAATTTTACAGTCTGTTCCAATATCAACTGTTGCATCCGAGTCTACATTTAGTACCGGCGGGAGGATACTTGATCGATTTAGGAGTTCTTTAACTCCAAAAATTGTTGAAGCTTTGATATGTGCACAAGATTGGCTTCGAAATGAAGATCTTCCCGTATGTGTTGAAGAACAACGGATGAGCTAGAGATTTTTGAGAAAGGTATTAATTTTATGAGATGATCAATCGAGTATATATAATATTATGTTATTTATTTTTGTCTAATTTCTAAGAGTTTCAATTGTAACTTGTGTATTTCAGATTTGTCGGTCGTGGGAATCGGACAAACATAATAAAGTATCAAAACTTGATTGGTAAATCAGGTATTAAATTTTCTTTTTCTATATAGTTTCAAAATTTGACTGACCGTATGCTTTAAATTGTGAATATTATATTTTTTATCTTGCTTTTATTTATTTATTTTTATTTTTATTTTTTGTATTTTGGAGGAATGGGGCTATTTGATTTTCATATTGGAGAAAGATGGGGAAATTTAAATTTTGATGTTGCTGTTGAAGAACGAAGTTTAAGGTTTTGGAGAAAGATGGAGAAATGTTGCGGACTTGGATATTTTGTCATATTTTAATTTCAAGTGGACTGTGGTTTGTTGGATTGTAGTTTAAGTATGTATGAACTATGGATTCATCTCATTGCTGCTTTGTATTTGGTTTGTTGAAGACTTTGCTTTGTATTTGGTTTGTTGGACTGTCTTATCCTTTGTGCTTTGTATTTGGTTTGTTGTCTTCAGTCTTCTGTCCTTTGGAGTAAGTTATTTATGTCTAATAAGAGTCCCTGGGCTTACCTAATATTTTTAAGCATTTTAGTTTTACAATTTCTTTTCCAGGGCTGGCAGACAGGAAATAAAAAATAATTTCATCAGAATTTTGGTTAATCGACCGAAACCGACCAGATTTTCGGTTCGGTCGGAAATCGGTCTTACAGAATGGTTCGGTCGGTTTCGATTCCTGTGATCAGTATTTTCGGTTTTTTCGGTTTTCCATGTTCGGTCAGTTCGGTCGACCGAACCGTCCGATGCACACCCCTACTACAAGCTTCTGAATAATTTCTCAAAAAAATGAAAAAAAGAATTCACATAACTAAACTCTAAAGCAAATGAATTCATAAAAATCCCAAATTTGACAAAGCATATCAGCTAAATATATAATCTACAATTCCATATTGCTCGTACTAACTACACATGAATGAATCCAAATGTTAACAAAACTAAAATGGACAAAAAAAAATTCAGGAATCAATCTTTCATCCTCTGGTGGCTTAAATAATCTCAACTTTGAATTTTTAGATATTCTCTTTTGCACAACCTCTTTTGTATACTCTTCTGTTGCACTACCTACTTCACATGTTCATATCAAATATTCTATACTAAATGGATAGGATAACAACAAAGTAATGTTCACATACAAGATTATATGAAAATACCATACTACACAACAAGTAATCAGCACCATTAATATACAAGATCTATCCAAAATCCATACTAAAGAGACAACAATAAGTAATCAGCAGCGAGAACAGTTCCATAATAAATAAATATCAAAAACTAATTTTCATGGAGAAGTTCATATCACAAATTTCATACTAACCAAAAACTAAATATTTGATACAACAAACATTTCCGAACAAGCTCATACAATTCCATATTATGTTTCATACTCAATATGGGTAAAATATGCTAAATCATAAAGTTTCATATTAGAACAAACTGGATCACATACTAAAGCATTCAATGGAATGTTAAGTCCCATACCGACTATAATTTGAATCATAATTCCACTACAAACTAACTAGATATATTACACATCACTTTGCACAACAAAACATACATATTGAAATTTTGATATTTTTTTGGTTTATTGCATACTAACTATATGAAAATTAGATTTAACCTCCGATCTAAACCAAATTAGCCAATTAATAGTCTAATATTTCTGCAGAAAACATACTAAATGAAAACATTACATACCATGCAAAATCATACTGAACAAAGATCTCAAACAACAAAGTCCGAAAATGAAAAAGTTGTTATGGAAACAAAATCCCCATACAATTCCAAACTAGCGGAGCCTGAATTCCAAATCGCCATACGAATTCCATGCTAACCCCACAATTCTAAAAAATAAATCTTGGCAGTAGTTCAAAAAATAATAAATATAGTAACAGATTACATATTAACAACTTATTTTATACTAACCACAATTTGTAGTTCGAAATATAATATTATACTAACAATAACATCATATTGTGAAAATAAAAAATACAAACTCAAATATAACAGACCACACAAACAAACAAATTAAAGATTTCCCTATAATATCAACAACATGTAATTGCGGATATCATACTGTAAACTACACTTAGCAAAAGCTCAATGCAGTTGTGAAATTAAAAATTCATTTACAAAGCTTTCTAGTACAGAATGCAATTCCAGAATATGCTTAGTACAAAATATATAAAACTACAATGCTTTCATTTACTACAAATCTGGACCCCCATTCCTCCAAGTTTTCTACGGGGTCGATTTCGTCGGGTGTTGTAATGGTTTGCTCTGCCTTGCTTTCCCGCCACTCGGGCAGTTAGTATTTTGTGGAAACCTGCTCTGGATAATGTGTCTAAATTCCTCCCACACCCAGAGCTGGGAGTCCTCTATTGCGGTGTGGTATTACGTCAAGTTACGCGTCGTCGATGGTCTCATCGTGAACAGAATTTGCTCTTCTGGACATTGTATCAGGAATTTCGTCGCACAAAAATTCAGTAGCGATAGAAGAATCGCTTGTCGGAGCGGAAATATGATTGGGTCTTGCTAATTTAGAACGATGAATGTGGTCGATGAATGGTGCAAGTTCTAGGCAAAGAGATCATCTACCCTGCATACACTCAACACCAAATCAAATGTACCAAATGGGAAAACTTATCCTAATTTCATTTATACAAATAGATGGTTAAATAAAAACTAGTACGAACAAACATCTTTGAAACCTTTGCTTTGTTCCCTAGCAATGGAGCCAAAATTTTGATTCAAGCTTTTGTGTACCTACTTTTATAAATATTTGTCAAATTTTTAAAAGCTTGCTAGCAAGAGTACGAGTTCGCATGTAGGCTGGTAAGATAAACCGAGTCGATCTCAAGGAACAACAATCGGAATCGTGGATGTTTGTTTGATCACAAGTAAACACATTAACATGTATAATTAGGGTTTTTTTTTTAATAACTAAGAGTTGTAAGCAAGTATAAGAAATGAAATCTAATTACTTAAACTAATTTTCAATAATTAATTAACCAACCGGAACTTAAAAAGACTTAATTAATTGAAAGCTTGAGAACTAGGGTTTACAAAATCTAAAAGCAAATTAAGAGGATGAATTAAAATTACTACTACGAATAATAAGCATGAAGAAACGAAAGCAATTATAAATCTGAAAGATTACTAATTGTATTGTCTCAAAATACCCAAAGTATCAAGCATAAATCATTAAAAACAAATTATCTAAAACTAGAATTAACTAAGAAATTAACAAAGAAAGCAATGAGTTTAGAATACTTATTGGAACTAATAAAAATGGTAAAAGTCTCCAGCTATTCCAGAGAAGCGATATGGATCTTAGTTGAAGAACGAATGTAAGTCGCCTGAAAATCATGATGCTTCGGTCTTCAATTACTGATCTTCTAACTATGTAACGGGCTATGAAATATGCTCTCTCTATGTTTACAAACCCTAGGTAGGAGTGGAAGTGTCTACCAATCGGATTTAAAGAGGGTATTTATAAGTTTCCAAAGTCTTGGAGAGCAAGTTACCATAAAAATCCCGAGCAGGTCCCGATAACGGTAAGAGTTAGCGGTAAGAGTTACCGCTAAGGTTACAGTTAATTGTTACTGAAGTCTCTATCCGCACTTAACGGTTGGGCTAGAGGTAGAGGTAACCGTTAAGTGTGCCGCTAAACTCTCTGTTGGGTCCTAACGGTTCGGTAATTGTTAAGTCCACTATTATCTTGGCCTGGGAGTTCTCTGCTGCCCTTTAGTTATTGAGGAAGCGGTATAGTGACCACTAGGGTTTAGCGGTATGTCTTAGTGGTAAGGGTAACCGCTAACCTAACTATTAACCCTTAAAACTTGTTACTATTTCGCCGGAAAACTCGATTTCGTCTCTTAATCATTAAACTTCATCTAATTAAGTGCTGAGCTTCTCCGATTACTTAGCTGTATGGGAAAAAAATAGAGAATAATCACCCATTTACATCAATAATGATCAAAACGCGGTAATACAAAAATACGAAAATACGCTTAATCTATCCAACTTATACCAAAACTAATAACAAAAACTAACTAAAATACTAATAAAAATCAGTATAAATCCAAGTTAATCACTCAACATTCTATAAAACCATGTGTTTCCAATTACATCAATCGACCACAAAGAAACAAATGGATTCATACCGAAAGATGAGCCATCCAATTTGAGAACAGCGAGCCTGAGAGGTTGCTGATGAAGCTTATCATAGGAAAGGCTCTTTCTCGGGCTATCATTGTTTGTCAGCATGGGAAATAAACACGACACAGATCCATTCAAGAATCGAGGCTCATCATCATCATCGTTCCCATTCCCCTCAATCTGCTTCATTACAACCCCCCAAAAGAAAGAAAACCAAAAACAAAATTCCACTAGCCGAAACCCAGAAATTGGAATTCTACCCAGAATAACCCTGTGAAACCATCATTTTATAGTTTTTGTAATTTCCCTTTGTCTTTATTGGTCTATAAAGTCACATTAAGGTAACTAACATGATAAATTCGCTCACAAAACATCTGAACAATGACCATTAGCAAAATAACATGAAGTCAGTTATAAGTTCTAAGAATTTCAAAGGATGGCAAAAAGGAATTTTCAATAAATCTGATGATCAAGTAGAGACTAAAACATGAAACCTATCCATAAAAGAGCACTGGTTACGAGAAACAAACCATAAAGGAAAAAAAATAAGATGGGCACAAAAGGATACAAATCACACAACAAATCAATATTTTGGGGTGTTGTACTTGTTCTTGCCCTAATTGATCAGGCGAATCCTTCCCCGGTAGTCGGTTTTCCCCTCTGAATTGAAAATAACAGAGTGAAGAAATGTTATATATAAAACATGAAAGCAAACAAAGGGTCAGTGGTGACTTACACCTCCTTCTCTTGAACTTAACTTGGAAACGCTTGAAGTAAGCTCTCGACTTCTGAGCTTTGACAAACACCTGTAAATAACATAACCCAATATTATCAAATACACCATAAAGCAAATACTATAATTAGCACAAAATGTTTTTAAAATGTTTGCAATCAACAGTCCGCTAGCACAATTATTCCTTATTATGAGCCTACTCAGATTTGGAAAAAAGTAGTTGTTTCTATTTTGCCTAACAGCATAAAATACCCTAGATTAGTGGTGTTGAACCGGTTAAAACTAGTTGGTTAATTAACCGGCGGTTAATAACCAAACGGTTAATTAACCGGTTCAACCCTACCCATAACCTAACCGGTGGAGAACCGTTTAAGGTTACGTTTACACGCAGTTAACCGCCATTTTTTATTATTATTTTTTTTAAAAAATTAAATTTAAAACTTAAATGGATTAGAATGAGATAATAAATGAGATAAATAAAATTTGAAGAATTCGGTTTTTGAAGTAAAAAGTTTTTATTTATTTTGGAAAAAATAAATTTAAAAAAAAAAGACTTGATTGATTGTAGAGGGTCATTAGGTCTTATATTAGAAAGTGGGGGATGGGGACGTGAATCACTTGAATATTGACTGTAATCATTAAAGTTTTGTATTAAAGATTGGCATCATTTGGTAAAGAGAGGTTTGAGCCAATATTAGAGGATTTGACTCAATTAAGAGGATTGACCAGTCAAATCCTCTAATTCGTATGTTTGGTAAACAGATGTTACAATTAGTTTTTTGGGTCCAAAAAGCTAATTTTGAAAAAGCTCCATATAGGAGCGTTTTGAGAAGAGAGATTTTGAAAATAAATTGAAATAAAATTTTTGTCCTCAAATTACCAAAAAAGAAATATTAATTTACATACAAAAATCTATTACAATTAAATAATAGTAATAATTATCCAAATTAAATTTAATATATTAAAAATTTTACGACTCAATAAATTTTTGTAAATAATGATTATTTTTCTGTAAAAGTTACTTTAATTATTAAATATATTATGAATTAGTTATTAATAAAAGAAATATCCAACAATAAATTGTGCAAATGCCCCTTTTTATTCATTATACACGATCAAACATCTATCAGCTCTCAAATATTTACCAAACACGTTTATACAAACTACAAATATAATTAGCTAGTCAAATCAGCTAATGCAATCAGCCATCCGCTAACAAATAATGCAATCAGCTATCCGCTGATTGCCAAACATGGCCATAGTTGTGCTTGGTGAGCAACACTAAGAGAGATAGGATTTCAATATTTGAAGTTTGTAAAAAAGGTCCTAATGCATCCTAATAAACTTTAAGTAAATATTGTAAACCCTCTACCCGATAATCCGGGTCTAAAATCTTTGCAATTAGAAAAACATCGGCAATGTACAAAAAGTATTTGACCCATTTACTCTACATATCATCAATACATTCATCTAATTCAGGCGAATCGAGTATAGAAGTACTAACAAGTACAATTTTAATACATTGATCAACAAGTAAAGTCAAGGTAGGATAATAAACATCGGATAAAGTCACGGTGGTGTCGTTAAAAGTTCTTAAAAGGGACATCATATTATAATGACCATCCCACATATGCGAAAATAAAATGAAATCGACATCTTAATTATTAGAAAATGCGCACAATGCATCTCTATATTCAAAAGAATCATTAAGCAATTTATAAGTAGAGTTCCAACGATTTGGCACATCAATTGAAAAAAATTTTGGATGTAAATCATTGGTTGGGCAAGATTTTCGCCCATAGCCTCAATTATCTTTAGAACCGAAGGTGTAATGAGTATTGCAATAATTGCATTGCGCCCGAAATTCGTCATTGACCGTCGTTCTTGTGAAATGCAATTGGAAGATGGGGATTGATATTCTCTCGGTTTCGATTGAGGCGGTGGCATATCACCCGCTCCCTCCTCATCTTCATCTAAATTGACGGCGGCCGGCAGTTCGGATTTGTTGGAGTTAGGTAGATTCTCTTAAAAATTGGTTTGATTTTGCTCGCCGAAGTTTATTTGATTATATAGGTTTTCAACTTCTTCCGCCGTTATCTCATCGAAAACATAATCTTCGACAACGATCGAAGATTCTCGTCGAGATCCTCGACAATGAGAAGAGTTCGGAGACCATTTCTCCGATCCTTGAGCAGCTTGAAAAAAAGATTAAATAGAAAGTAATATATATGTAAATATATTGGGATCTAGGGTTTTATTCTGGAGGCGGCTACTCGGCTTGCTCTTTAGCATTGTTTCTCCCCCTTTTGCCGCATCAAATACAATTCCGAAAAATAATTACGCTGACGAGCGCAGAGAGAGAAAAAGAGGAGAGAGAGAGAGAGAGAGAGGATGATGATGATGATGATGAGAAAGAATGAGTGTGGGCTATATATTATACCAGATCTGCTTTCGTTCTGTGTCTTTTTTTTTCTTTTGTTTTATTTTGTATGTATTATCGAGTTCATGAAAAAAAATGTATTGTGGAAAATATATTAATTCCCTAATATTGGTAGTAGCAATTTAAATTTTCAAACTATAGGGATAAGAACTATTAAATACAATTGTTGGATGAAACATAAATATTTTGAATTGAAGTTCGGAAATTATTTGATAGTCCTTCGTCAAATAATCCGCCATTACGAGAACCGCTTGCCATAGTAATATTATAAAAGAAAATTAAGTAAAATGAGATTAAGAAGAATAAGAATATTATTATTGATATTATTATATTTTTCACAAATTAGCAACTCGAGACTTAAAGCTTGAAAATATAAGAGAATAAGAAAAATAATAGAGAGTGGGGTAATTATAGGTGTCAAAATGTATTAAAAAAAATTGAAAAACTAGTTGTTAACCGGGTCGGTTAACCGGCGGTTAAAAATGATTAACCGCAGTTAACTGACAATGACTAGTTTTTTTTTTAATTTCAGCCGTTTGATCATCAACGATTACTTGATCTCAGTCGTTGATTTCAAAAGGCCCTTAAACACGCAGTTTAACTGCCAGAGTTTTTTTTATTTAAAAAAAGCCGATTAACCGGCGGTTGCGGTTAGCCGGTCAGGTTAACCGTAACCTAACCGCCGGCGACCGGTTGACAGTTATGGTTATAACCGGAACCGCCAGTCATCCAGTTATTAACTAACGGTTAATCGAAACTGGATTAACAGCTCTACCCTAGATACTGCGAGGGTGCTTACAAAACTCTGAATAATATAAAAATCATTTGCTTATAAAAGAATCGAAATAAGAAAAGGGCATCTAAACACAGAGCGATCGGAATTCTTACAAATATTCAGATCCTTAAAATAAAAAACAAATGCCACCAAATATCCACAATAAGAGAATAAAAATGGAAAGATTTTCAAAAATTTGCCAAACATCCAAGAAATCGAGTAAATGGTATCGAGATTGTATGGATCAATTAAAATAGCAAAATACTAAAAGAACGAAAAAATAAAACTCAACCAAAACCACGAACAAAAAATAAATAAACGAGGTACTTAGAAAAATCAAAAAAACTCCATTAACATGTGTTGGTCCAACATCATTTTCATCTTCAAGAAGTAACTGCAAATGACTCATAAATGAACAATACTAAGGAGAAGCAACTTTTCTCTCCATTTTATCAACATTACTAGTTGGTCAATCGGCTCCGCTGAGGGAGTTCTACAAAGGGTCGAAGGGAGAGAAATAGGGTGAAAGCTGCGTGCGACGCTCAAATAGACTAAAACCCTAGCTCGACAATGGGCTAAAATCGACGGCTGCGCCTAAAGGTTTTTAGGGTTGAGCTTACAAAGTAATAATTGGACCACTAAGTCTCTCTTGAATAGATCGATCTCCCTCGTGACCAGTGGCGGGGCCAGGATTATAAATCTACCTGAGCTAGAATTTTTTTACATGCACCCTTATAAGGCAGCTTAAATGTTTGCAGGTCCTAGAAAATAAAGAGAAAAAAAAATAGAAATCATAAGAATCCATAAAACCCCTAAAAACAAACCCTCAAAAAATAGAAATTTCCTAAGAAGATAAACTAAATAAAAATAAAAAAGAACCCTAAAAACTAAAATCCTAAAATTTGGGCATTGCCTAATGAAATTTGCTCCAATGGTTCTTACAAACTTTTTGGTTATTTTTATAATGAGAAAATAAAATAACACATGGCAATTAAAATCATAAATAAAATACAATGTATCATGAAGGATCCAGTTATTGACTTAAGAAATGACTGTTCTCTCTCTCTTGAGATTAGAATAACATAACTAAAATGTAGATATCTTTATTAAAGTGAAGATTAGATTGTAGATTAGGCCAATAAAGAAAATATAAATATTTTCTTAGATTGTAGATTAGAAAATATTTTTTTTAAGAAACTCCTACCTTGTTGGAAAGAATCATTCTTATTCTTTTATATTGTAATAAATATCTTATTTATAAATTAATATATTATTTCACATTTTACAGAAATACTTTTATTAGTCATAAATAAAGTTTGATTTATTATTATAATTATTATTTTCATGTATTTCTTTTTTTTTTTTTTTGAAAAACATTTGAGAAGATTTTATTTATTATTATAATTATATTTCTTTTATTTTTAATAATTTATATTTTTCAATCATGTCTATATTGGTAAATTAACCATCAATCAACTACTTTAATATACTAATTTTCCAAGTACTAATATAAAATCACTTATCAACTACCAGCTATCAGTAATCATCTATCATGTATTTAAATCAGATCAACCATTCAAACCCTAAAAGTGTCAGTTACACAATAAAAGGCTAGAATCTCTTATTTTATTTTATTTGAATAGTAAAGACTAAAGTAGAAATATTATTTAATTAAAGGGCAAAGTAGGATATATATCCAAAAGTTTACAATCATATATTAGAGGTCGCAATTCTAAATTTAGCACGATTCACCAGGTACGGGTACACCCCTTAATAGATTTTGGCCAAAATCAGGTTGAACACGAATAAAACAGAAAACAAATAGGTCGAATCAAACTGACTCGTGGATCGACCTATTTAACCTGTCTAGTTCATTTAATAATTTAAAATATAAAATATATAGTCTAAAATATAAATAAAACTCTAAATTGTTTAATTTTAGGTAGCATGGGTCTATTTACATTTTACAATGTATATTTGTATTGTGAACAATAAATATATTTTATAATAAATATTTATTTACACTTTTTAAATTATATAGATATTTTGGGACGTGTTTGAGTTATATTAACTGACACGGAACAATAAATGGGTTGTGTTCTTGTCAAACGTGTAAATTCGTGTCCAAGTACGACCCGCAAACCTAAAACATGAGACATGAGATAGACATAGGAATTAATAAAAAGTAGATACAATTGTATATAAAATCGATATAGTTAACTACTCATAAAAAGAATCTGAAATTATTGATAACTACCTATAGGCAATTACAAATTTATTAATGATTTATAATTTTTTTAATCATGTTCTGGTCATCTTGGTTTCTTGTCTCCTTGATTTCAAAGGATAAAGAAGTACGCAACCTATAGAACATGTCATGTTCTATAGTAAGGTTGTAATTGGTTTATATAACTTGTAAATCATATATTTTATTTGGCAAACATTGTCTTAGACTAGATTGACGAGTCATGAGTTGTTAGGGTACGAGAATGTATTAGTTTTTACTATAATATATTAGTTTTTATAATATGATGTATTGATTTTCATAAATCTCTGACCCGTGCTGGAGTATTGGTTTTTATACTATAATGTATTGGTACTATGATGTATTGACTTTTTACTATAATGTAATAGTTTTGTACTAGAATGTATTGACATGAAATTCTGGTTTGACGGATGATCCGTTGGTCCGGTTTGACAAGAGTATTGCTCATTTTATTTTGTTGATTATGTAGGTAATCATAAAATTTAGTGATAAGTAAATATAGTCGTCTATAACTATCGATAAATTAGAAGTTTTGTAGGCACACTACCGTTGTTTTGTTAAAAAGAAAAATTGTAACTTTGTCAATCAAATTGAAGTGTGGGTTTAAGTCTTTTCACTTTTGTTAAGTTTTCTCAACAAAATAAGAATAACAAATCAAAACATACAAAATTAATAAAAGATGAAAAATGAAAATAAATAAATATTGCTTATTTATATCTAATGTAATACCTTATACTATAAATCCACCCTAGAAGCCAAAGAGTTCTAAAACGTGAGGAGATGAATAGAAGGATTTCGATTAAATTAGTTTTGTTCATAATATATAAATAAAATACTTTCTCAGTAATCTGAAACTACCATGATTTTACGTGTTTAGATAAGTCTATTAAAGTAGTTTTCCCATCATTTTAAATATGAATGAAAAGTGATTTTAAATATATAACCTAACACTAAAATCGCGACTGCAGCCCAGAATTCTATGTTACAAAATCTAAATATTAAGATTGGGACTAAATCCAGGATGGGAATCATCCAGATTACTAAGAAGTAATATACTTTTATGATTACTTATGACTGAATAAGTTGGAGAAATATTACAAACATAACTTTGGAAATATACTTTTATGATAAAAGGCGTATGGATTTTGGATATAGTCTTCTATGATTTTTTTTCATGATAAAAGGCGTATGAATTTATTTTGGACATAGTATTCTTATAAATATCACCATTAATCTAAAAATATCACAAACCATGATTTTACATAATATTTCCAGATATCAGTTACGTATGATTGAATAAGTTGAAGAATTATCACAAACATAAGTTGGAGAAATATCACAAACCATAATCTTAAGTAATATTTCCAGATATGTTATTGAATAAGTTGAAGAAATATCAAAAACCATAATTTTATGTAATATTTCCAATATTCATGCTTTTCTCGATATCAGTTACTCATGATTGAATAAGTTGGAGGAATTGAATACCAGAATTCTAGGATCTATGGCTTATTGAGGTAACGCTGTTCATAATCGATCAGTTACTTCTCAAGAAGATCTTGGAAACGAGCCCAAGCCGAGTGAAATGGCTCATTTTTCATTTGTTTAAACGAGATAATCTTGATCTTCAACTCGGCCGTCTTTTCATCGGAATAATAATGGTCCAAAAATATGGCCGAAAGCTCATCCCATGTATGAATTGAGTTGGAATGATTACTCATGAACCATGACAACGCCTTATCTTGAAGAGCATATGAAAAACATCGAGTTGAAGATGCTCTAAACTCATCATGTTCGGATGATGAAAACTCGAGACTTGCCACAAGAATTATCGAAGGAATTGGAGAGGATCCTCTTTATCAAACCCATGAAATATCGAAAGCCGAGCAAAATCGAGCGATCGTATATCAATAGACATAACCTCGGGAGGAAGGGATACACAAGATGAATAGTCACCCCCACAAACCTGGAATTTCTTTTTTTTTTTTGTCCATGGAGTCAGTGTAGTTTATTTTTTTCAACCCAGATAATTTGTTACTATATGTCCGAATTTCTTAAAATATGTCCAAACATTTCTTACTTAATGTCCAAAAATATTTTCGATCAACGGAAATATTTCTTACTATATGTACGAGTTTCTTACTATATGTACAAAAATATTTTCGTGTGGCGGTCACAGATAACTTACTCATTTATTTAATGATGGGCGAGAAGGAGCTATGGCTGTGATACTCGAGTAATATGTACATATCATGTTTAACGCTTTGATGAGGTAAAATGAGGAAATAGCATTTTCTGAATAAACAATTCAACGTATTGTAAACTATGCATCATTAGTAACAATTTAAAACATTTTTGTCGACGTAACCAACAACCGTAATAAGTACCAACATACAACCAATTTAGTAACATGTACTACTAATCTTAGCATCTTATTATAAGCATGAGAGGTTCATTATTTAAAGTAATATAGTATTAAACACTGTTTCAGCCCAAAAAGTGAACTACCGGAATAACACTTGAAGAACCCCAAGAGCTTCCCGAACCTACACCACAAACACAGGTTAGAAAGGACCACCGGTGGTTTTCCGGTGGAAACCTCTCCGATGCTTAAGTCAGTAAGCGTTTGAGGTGTTTTTCCAGAAAATGAGAAGGAATGCTTCCAGAGAAAAATGACATACCTCCCTCAGCCTTAGGGCTGAGATATTTATAGTTTCTCCTAGTGGGGACCCCGGTCGGGATCCCAGGAGCACATGCCGCGAATCAAGGGCCGTTTTTGGCAACCAATTCTGACAAGTGATCCCACTTGTCTCTTTGCCGAGAATCTAGGAAACAGGTCTTCCCTGTCCCAAGCCTTCCTTATTTCCTTCTCCTGTATTACCTCAGTATTAATATCAGACTTGACTCTAGTCAGGTCTTCTTTGTTCCAGGTCTTCCCCAGTCCGTATTATCTCGTCTCTCTAGGGTTCCAGCAGAATTCAAGGAACCAGAACTGTCGTGATCCAGCTCTTCTTTCCTTTTGTGTTACTGCCTTTCAACAGGTCAACTCTTGCTATAATGAGGACAAGCTCTATTCCTTAGGGGACTCAATCAGGTCTTTTACCCAGACCCGACTAAACTTCAGTCCCCGGAACTTCAGCTCGGCCTAATCTTCAAACTTTTAGTGATCTCTTCAAGATAGCTAAGTCAGGAGGGATCCCGAGCGATAGCCACCTCTTCCTGACATTCTATTTTATCGGGAGGGTTAATTAGATCTTTCTCTAAAACAAAGCTGTTCTAGCCCTCTCTTAATTTATCAATCTACTCCGAGTCACAGCTACCCCAAACCAGGTCTGGCGTATATGTTGCCCTATCAAACACAATACTTTAATTGCAATAAACATGGTTTACAATATCATCTTCTAACAAATCATAGAAGCAACATAAAGTGTTCATCAAAAAGTAAGCAGAGAAACTTAGTTACTTTGGAGTTATAATTTTAAGTGCTTAATTAAATATTTCAAGACACCCTTGAATATCCTTGAAAATTCTATCATCACTATATGGGAGATAGTTGAATATATATAAGATAAGTGTGAGAATCAGAAAATATAAATAATTTATGATGGTTAAGAAAATATAAATAATTTTGGATGGTTGTGGGAATTGTATATAAGATAAATGTGGGAATAGGAATCAGAAATGAATGGGAGTAATATAATCACCAAAGATAATTTTGGATGATAAATGGGAGTAATATAATCACCAAAATAATTGTGGAGGACCAGATAAGGGAATAAACATCACCATTAATTTAGTGATGTAGAAACATCACAAACCAATGATTTTACAATGTGTTTACCAATATTAAATATTTCAATACACTCTCCCAAGTCTGAATCAGTTACCAGCATCACCAATTCCTCCTCATCGTCAAGATATTTCAAGATAAATTGTCCTGTCTGGAGTTTAAATCTCTTTGCCACCTCTGCATACAATTCTAAACATTCGAAAACTGGCTCGAATTTAAATCTGACAATATCATCTTTGTAAGTAGATTTAAAGGGTCATTTTAGATATGTTAATTATCTTATTCTCCGATGCCAGTTTTTCATTATAAAAGCTTCCGGAACTTGAGGAACTGGTTTTTGTCGAGGGTGTCATGACTGACGAAGTAGATGGACCATATCTCATAATTCCGGTATCCACGGGAATACTTCTCCTTAATCTATTGTCTTCATCATTAGAGCCTCAAGGAGACTCAGTAGTCCGCATATTGATACTAACACCATGGCATAACTCTCCACAATCGAGAGACTCAGTTGAAGTCTTTGGACAGGCAACAGGACATGACAGCATATCTAGTGCAATCAATGGCGACTCATCAAGACTTTTCAGATTGGCCGAATGATTTTGATTAATGACTGAAAAGCTTTTGCCCACATTAAATTTGTGAATTATTGAATCACCGGCCACTAGTCCTCTGGTGGTAGGATCATAGTGTAAGCCCCCTTCAATGCCTATTTTCTTCAAAGAACGGTTAGCCTTACTTATCTTTCGAGAAGGCCATCTTGAAATTCCATGTTGCCTACATATCTTTTTGAGAGTAGTTGGGGAGACTGTGAAAATAAAAAACAAAAAATATAAGCATTTCCCAGAAATTTCATAGATCTAAAATCCACTAATCTAACTATAATGAAAAGAGAAAAAAAAGAAAGAAAAAGACATACTCTTAGTTTTGATTTTCGTCAAACGGTTTGTAAATAGGATATATTGTACAAGCTTTCCAAAAAATTGAAGTGAGGACCTTAAAAGGCAGCCACTATAAAAGTTATTGACATTTCCTAACAATGATTATGATGATCCTTAGTTTCAACTTTCTGAATGGAAAAAGGGAGGAATGTAACAAATTGAACAATAAAAGTTCAAAACAATAGTAAATGATATATTTTTAATCCAATATTTAATAAAAGAAACACCAATTATTAGATAAAAGACATACAAACATATTAATGGATAAAAGAAGCATTTTAAAAATAATTGCACACCACCAAGGTTTTTTCCAACATCCTTGATGCTTCCACTAAAGTATGGTTGAATAGCACTTAAGCTAACCAGTTTTCTAGTGTTTCTTTTATTTTTCAACTGTGAACTTGATCCGGCCTTTAAACCCACAAGAATTAAGAAGCACTTAAAACAATCATATCATTAATGATATAATTAAGATATATATATATATATATATATATGATTCTTTAATTTCTTCAAACTTGTGTCGTATCAACCTTGTAGATTGAGGGGTGAAACAGCACCACAATTTTTTTTTCTTTTTTGGCAATATAACTATACTTTTTTTAATATAAAAATAATTTTACTAAAAAAATTAAAGTGCCATACTACTGTAGTATGTACTTTTGAATCCTTCAAATAAATAAATAAATAAACTAAAAAAAGTTATAAGACTGGATCATATTTTTGGGGACTTCTACGGTGCCGTGAAGGTACCATTCCCCACTTAATCAGAACCATTAGATCCAAAGTTGGTTATGGATAATGGTGAGATCAAGGGATGTAAATGCAGGGGGGATGGGAGGTATGGTGCCTTCACGGCACCGTAGTCATTTCCCATATTTTTATTATTCAAACATAGTTCTCAATAAGTATTATTGTGCAAAAATATATTGATAATTTAAATTATATATATGATATTAATTGTTAACCTTATTGGAAAGAAATCATATACATCTCATGAAATATTGAGTCCCAACCACAACAAATTGAGTGTTTATGTATTTATGAAAGTGTTTCATATATATTCAAATAATTAATTTAACACTCGGTGTTGCACGAGATTTATCAAAAAATTATTTTGAATCTTTTTTTGATAATTACATAGATTTAAATTTTAAAAATCAAATGTAATCCTTAAAGAAAATAGAGTCTCGATGTCGTATTCTATCGTATTCTATGTGATATTTAAATAAATTTAAAAACTAAAAATCACGAGTAATCCTTAAAAAGATTTAAAAGATTCAACATCGAATCCCCAACCCATGTCTTATTATATCATTGTCTAATCACTATTTATTTTAAATAATTTATATTTACGTTCAAATTAAGTTCGTTAATAGTTATATACTTAGATTATCTTGCAAATAACTCATACTTTACTTATTTAGATTATTTAAGACTCTAAGATAAAGTTTGTTTTAACTTTTATTGTAAATATAACTTATTTAGGTTATTTTTATAATTATGATTTTTTGTTTTTGTGATAAGAGATCTTATATGTAATTTGGCTTCTTAATTAAGATAACTAATATATATTTTATTTTTTGTAATTATGTATGACACACACACACACACACATATATATATATATATGAAAAATATTAATATTAGGAATGGGAGAAGATCATCGTAAGATTGTATTAGGCTATTTATATTATAACTATATAGTTATTTATTAGTAATTATTCTAAGAAACTGTATGAAATATTGAAAGTGAATTTTTGAAAATTATTAGTTATTATTTTTAAGAACTTAACATTATTGGGAATTATTATGAAATAAAAAATATATGGAATGTAAAAGATGAAATTATAAGAAATATAGGTGATATATTAATTATTATTTTTTGGCAATATAAATAATATTTCTTATTAATAAATAAAACTTGGTAACTCAGGAAATGTTATCTAAGAGATCCAGTATTCTAATTATGATAGAGTGTAAATATATATATATATATATATATATATATATAAGCATAATAAATTTTAAGATCGGGTGACAATATAAGCAATCTAGAGATTAAAAAGAATTATTTGGCAAACGAAACATGGAAGCAGAAAAATAAGGTAGAGAATTTTATATTAGTAGATTTAACCTTATAGACCAACCCCACAAGGTTAATATGTACGGTGTTTTTATATTTTTCTGGTTTATATATGGTCTATTATTCATACTCAAATATAAATAACCGCAATCACAAGGTTTCTTAAAAATAGCAATCATTGATAGAGATAGCAAAAAAATACACACACACAAAGAGAAGATACTGCATTAACTAAGTTCGCATTTACGAGTACCTTCTCAAGAGGACAGTCGGCTCTCGGACGAGGTCCATTATCTTTTATCTCAACGATCTTCATAATATTGACATTATCAGCAGCCCTATCAATATATTCCAAATCGTCGTTCATCACCAGCTCTCCCAACCCAACCTTAGAGTTATTTTTAAGTTCTATATCAGTCACTTGTCTCAAACTCACACAGAGACTTTGCATGGAATTGTAGATGTTACGAAACAAGAATTGTTGCTCCATACCATCTTTCATGTTTGTGGGAAGAAATAACTCTAATATATAGTCATCGTTATGATCGTGCGCACTTCTTAGCCTAATCGCAAGACCAGCATTTATGCCAACTTTACGAGCATGGTGAACAAGTGGATATTCACTTATGTGATATCCCTTCACGTCGGAGTTGAAGAAGAGTTGGTTTGATTGAAAAGCTTTGCCAACTATACCTTGTCCTTCTTCGAGAAAATGTCTCGCGCATGCATGTACAAATCCCTGCATATGTTGATCCTTTCAATAGCATGCACTTTCCGTGATGCACAATATAGATTTCTCATTAGGACCAAGCATATTATGTCCCCTCACTTTAACTTGCACATTATCACGACTCTCTATGTAAGTGCAAGGAATTCATGTTAGAGCAAGTGGGAGTTGATAAGCATGGCAAATGACACTTAAAATATCTTTTATCTCGGCCAAAGCCACCATTTGATTTTCCGAGAGACTCTGCAAATAAAAACGTGTTTAGAATAGTTGTTTAATATATAATTATATAATAAGGGAACATAAAATTATTATAATATTCTCATTTATTGCGGGAAATATATATTGGTATTTTTAGAATATATTAAATATTGTTGCATATTTTATTAGGCATTCATAATTAAATATTAAATATGCATGTAATCCTAGAGATTGACTAGCATGATATCATGTCTTAAATTCACGTTATTTTTTTAAGTGTCTATATTATATTATTTTCATATAAATAGATTTTCAATATTGTGTTTATATTTATATATAGATATAGTTGTAAATATAACATGTTTCTAATAAATATTATCGTAACTGCAATGGTCTCTTTTCTACAATTGTGAGATTGTATGATATATACATTTAGTAAATAATATTTTTAATCCTTCTTAGTAGATTATATATTCACATGATAGAATTGTGTCGTTTGAGTAATTAACTTTTAAATATTTTTGATGTATTATACAATTATGAAAACTAAAAATAAAGAAATTATTTAAATATAATCCTTTAATTTTAACTAATGAAGTTGTAATATTTTTCAGGAGTAACCATTAATATGCATAATTTTATTTTATTTAGAAAAAACAAGTTACACGATTTTTTTTTTTCTTTTGGACATGCATACAGTGTAAAAATAATAATAATAAAAATAAGATATGTTTGTATTATATTGAAAATGTATTTGTGTGTTTTTCCACATTTTCATATAGCACCAAATAGATATTAAATTCGATAATAGGAGTATTGAAAATAAGTGTGGATTAGGACGCCAAACTCACAAGTGTAAATTGATCTAATCAGTGTAAATCATGGTGTATGTAGCTATATACACTTAGACTAGATTTTAAGTTTAATATTATATTTGTATTGTACTTTATCTAATTATTGAATAAAAATGGCTTTATATTATTTTTCTTAATGAGATTTAATATAAATAACACGTGTAATAACAAAGTAATTAACATAATTAAATATTAAATTTGATCAAAACCTGTCGGATGATGTCGACGAGGCGGAGCTTAAATCCACTGCCTGGAAAAAATACCAAGAAGAAAAAAAATTCAGATTTAGTAATCCACTGCTTAAGTTATTGAATAATAAAGAGAACCCACTGTCTATAACTCAGATTTCATCGACTGCATAAACATGCATCTCAGAACATTATGGAACCTAATACTTTATGCATTACAACTAATACTAATCCACTGCCTGTAACAAAGATAACTTTTTCCAAAAAAAAAAAAGGAAAAAAGAATAAAGACACGTCGCACAAGGTCATGACAGAAACACAACATCAATACAAAGATGAGTCCAAAGGTGCGCAAAAATATTTATTAAGCAAAATTAAACTATGTTTTTTTTTTTTGCATCTTCAACTCTATAATACCAACTCTATACTACTACTAATAATAATAATAATAATAAACGACGAACATAAACCGAGAAACAAACCTGTAGCGCACGGCAAACACTCTCCACCTCCTCTTTAAAATCGAATATCTCCTTCTTTGTGGCCAGCTCCAGAACGCGCAACACGTGTCGCCCTCGAAAACGGGCAAAGCGATCGACCTCCGGACTTCATGATCGAGAGCTTGCTGCACCCTCAAGAACTCGTCCATATTATAATACGTGACATTTGAAGTCCACTCCGGAACCTTCGAAATGAACACGCGTCCCGGGAGACCTGGAAACATGTCCGCTCTCGGCTCCGCAGCGAAGGTGAAGACCCTCGACACCTCACGGTAGCCGGAAAGCGTCTGATCGTGCAAACACGACTGTTCGCACGTGCTAAGGACTTGCCGGTCCCCACTCCTAATGGGGACCCACACCTGGGCCAGCATACTCCCTCCGGAAGAACCCTCCTTGAAGAGCTGGAGTGCTCTTTGTAGTTTCTGGTTCAAGGACGGCATGGGAGGCATGGGGACTGGGAGATTCTGAAACGGGGCGTAGTCTAATGCTGACGTGGCGATGGAGGATAGCATCTCATCCGACAAGTTGCAACACCCACAGTCGCCCATGTCCACGTCATCCAAGCTCAGCCCACAGTCGTCCATGTCCACGACATCCAAGCTCAGCATCGACTCGACAAGGTCCAAATCGGAGACCTATGAATTGTCATCATTACGGTCCATTGGGTTTTTTCTTAAGGCGCAAGTAGAAAAGCAAGAAAAAGCTTGTTAGAGAGTGTTTTTTCTTTGAAACGTATTAGAGAGTTTAGAAATGGTTTGGTGTATGGGCATATCCAAATGGAGGGCTTTTATAGTTGGGATAATTGAGAAAATGAGATAAAGATTACTAATTCTTGGGACATACCTAAGTTAGCTCCCAGGTATAAAAATAGCAAAATAATTGATTGTTGAGGAAAATGACAGAAATGTAGATTAACTAAAGAAGGGCCTAGATCGGTGCTGCCATTTGTAACTATAGAATCCAAGACACAAACTTCCAATTTCGTTACTCTTACTCAAGTTTTAAAGTCTGTGTTTCATTTTTATGGCACAAAGTTTGTCTCTCCATCAGAGAAAGAGAGAATAGAGAATGACATTGTGTCTTGTCCGTGTGTCTCCAAGGTTATTAGAGTCATTTTATACGAAGCAATTTGTTACGAAGGTAGATTTATGAACTTATAATATTCACGTGTACTTCCGTAGCAAATTGCTTCAAAAATATTTATTTTACTTCAAAATAGATAAGTTTTACTAACAATCTATCATAATTCCTATAAAATATTAATTTATTTTAATATCAAGCGTTCAGAATTATCTTTTTTATTTAGATTTTATTGAAAATATATAAAATATTCATAGTTCATTTCTTATTATTTTGGACAATGTATTAGGAAAAATGCATCGACCAAATATAACACTAGACTAAATAAGTATTTCTAGGACAAGGTATTTTTATTAATATATTTTTGTTTATCAATTTGTACAATTATAATTGTGAATTGTTGTTGTCATTGTAAATATCGAGCAATGAAGATAATGGTTACAAAAAGTAAAAATATAGATGAACACTGAAATACTATTATTAGACAATAAATTTGTTAATGTATAATTAAAATAAGTTTGAATGTAACATAATTTTATTAGAATTATATTAAAGTTAATTATATAAGAAGATTACTCTACTATATAATAATCTTATAATATATTAAGTGTTGAAAATGTAGTTATAAATAATATTATATTTAAATATATAAATATTAGTAGTTTATTTTTCATTATTAATATCGTTCATCGTAAACAAATATATAGTAATTCAAAAGCAGTTACATTCAATTTATACTACGCGCGCACGCGCGCGCGCACACACAAACACACACACACACACACACACACACATATATATATATATATATATATAACACATACATACATTCATCTTATAAAATATTAATTTATTTTAATATCAAGTATTCAAAATATCTTTTTTAATTTATATTTTATTAAAAATATATAAAATATTCATAATTTATTTCTCATTATTAACGATCTAGGACAAGGCGTTTCTATCCAAATACATATACCAACTTTCACGCTAAACTAAACAGCTTCAGAACCTTATGTGGATGAAAATTCAATTGGATATAGAGATTTCTAAATGTTTTTGAGTGTAATGTAATCATAGTTTTGTTATTTATTTATTTAAATAGTCTTTGATCTTAATTGACTATTTTTACATTTTTAAAAAATTTGTATGAATTGCCTAAGGTAACAAGATGTTAGTGTGTGTGTATAATGATTTAGTAACTTTGATAGTAAAAAATTATTTAGTAGTGAATTACGAGTTAATGTAAATTAATTATATTTATATACTTGTTTAGTGTAAAAAAATATAATCAAAACTGTGTGAGGAATAACAAAATTAAATTATAAATAATCGAATGTTGTCTAATAGATACTTATAAAAAAATAAATTATAAATACTAATTTACATTTAATTATATTTATATACTTGTTTAGTGTAAAAAAATATAATCAAAACTGTGCGAGGAATAACAAAATTAAATTATAAATAATCGAATGTTGTCTAATAGATACTTATAAAAAATAAATTATAAATACTAATTTTAAATAATTTTATTCTTTCTATTGTATTTTTATTTTTTATAATTTTATTTATGACTTTTATTTTTTTTTTTTTTTGAAATAATTGATTTTTAAAATATAATTAGACAACAACAATAGAGATATGTTGATTTTGGTTCAATCATATAGATATAATAAATGTGAAACCCGGTCGTTTAGTAAAATAAGTATTTATATTTTAATTATACTTTTATCCGATTCTAAAATAATTTTAGATTTATTTTTCTTTATTTTAAAAAATATGTGATTTATACGTCATTGGATATATAAAATATATAACTTCAATGGAAACATAATAATAAATACAATAAGTATATTTTCATATTAATCTAATTTATATCTTCATTTAATATATAAAATATTAACAGTATATTTTCATTATTTTGCTAATGTGACGATGAAATAACTTTAAATATAACATAATTTTTATTGGATTAAAGTCAACTATATAAGAAGATTATACTACTATATAACAATCTTATAATATATCAAATATTAAAATATATTTATAAACAACACTTTATTAAATATATAAATATTAGTAGTTTGTTTTTCATTATTATCGTCAACTCAATATATAGTAATTTAAAAGAAACGTTGAGACATAATGGAGGAGTTAAAGCCGCATATTGATATATTGAGACACTCTTAACACATATCTTAGAATAATTGGTTGAATGTAATGGAGTAGTTAAAATAATTAAATATAAGTTTTGATCAAAACCTGGGAATGAAGTCGAAGAGGCAGAGTGCTACTTAACCCAGAGCCTGAAAATGTCAAGAACTAAGAGCATCACCAATGCAATAGTGTCAAGTGAACATATGTGGCAAATGATATTGACATTTTATAAAAAAATCTCTCAAATGCATCAATGTTAATGTTATATATGTGATAATTTATTTTATTTATTTTTAGGAAAAATAAAGAGAAAGAAATAACATGATTGAATGATATATTTAAAATTAATTGTAGACATTGTCAAGAGTAATGTCTAAAATTTAACATTGCTCTTCACAATGTCAAGCATTTAATATACCACATAATTATTTTAATGTGCCACATAATTATTTTTATTCCATGTGTCAATTTTTTCACTTTCAACATTGCTGCATTGGAAATACTCTAAGAGTTTGAGATTCTTCTTAGTGATCACATCTACCACAAAGATACAAAGATACAACAGGTAGATTAAGAAAAAAAAAAAAAAAAAAGACGTATCAATTGTCCCATTTGTTTTTAATGCAAATGTTCCAAAATTTTCCTTTTTTATTTTCCTAATAGGTTTGGCAAAACGGTGGAAGGTGATAATAATAATTAAATATTGTACGGGTTCGAGATTTGATAAATACTATTTCAAATGGCAAGATGCCTCTCTTAAGTTAAATGCTTGTACTTTCCCATTGTATTTACATGTTAACCATATTATTATTATCTCATTTGATAAATACTATTTCAAATGGCAAGATGCCTCTCTTAAGTTAAATGCTTGTACTTTCCCATTGTATTTACATGTTAACCATATTATTATTATCTCATGGATAGTTCTGTTCACTTTGGCAAACTCCAAAATGAAAGGCACACTAAAATTTGTCAATATTTTTTTTTTCCATCAAATGGCAATAGTTACATACTTAGGTTATCTTGAAAATAACTAACACTAGGTTATCTTGAAAATAACTAACACGTTACTTATTTAGATTATTTAAAACTCTAAAAATAAATTTTATTTTAACTTTTTATTATAAATATAACTTATTTAGGTTATTATCAGAATTATGATTTTTTTGTTTTTGTGGTAAGAAATCTTACATGTAATTTGGCTTTTTAATTAAGATAACTAATTTATATTTATTTTTTGTAATTATATATGACTTATATATATATATATATATATATATATATATATACACACACACACACACAATATATATATATGTGTGTGTGTATATATATATATATATATATATATATATATATATTAGGAATGGAAGAAGATCATCGTATAATTGTACTAGGGTATTTATATTATTACTATATAGTTATTTATTTGTAATATTCTAAGAAACTGTATGAAACATTGAAAATGAATTTTGGAAAATTATAAGTTATTGTTTTTAAAAACTTAAACGTTATAGCGAATTATTATGAAATAAAAATACATGGAATGTAAAAGATGAAATTTTAAGAAATATAGTTGATATATTAATTATTATTGTTGGAAATATAAATAATGTTTTTAAAATTATTAGTTAATAAAACTTGGTAACTTAAAAAATATTATCTAAGAGATCTAGTATTCTATGATAGTGAAAATAAAAGATATACATATATTAAATTATGCATTATAAATTTTAAGGCCGGGTGACATATAAGCAATCAAAAGATTAAAAAAAATCATTTGGCAAACAAAGTAGAGAAAAAAGGTAGAGAATTTTGTATTAGTAGATTTAACCTTATAGACCAACCACACAAGGTTATATGTACGGTATTTATTCATTTTGTGGTTTATATATGGTCTATTATTCATACTCAAATATAACTGACCGCAATCAAAAGATTTCTCAAAGATAGCAATCATTGATAGAGATAGCAAAGAAACACACACACAGAGAGAGAGGTAACTACATTAACTAAGTTTGTATTTACGAGTACCTTCTTAGGAGGAAAATCGTCTCTCAGAGGTAGTCCATTATCCTTTATTTCTACGATTTTCATATTATTGACATTATCATCAGCCATGTCAATATACTTCAAATCGTCGTTCATCACCAACTCTCCTAACCCAACCTTAAAGTTATTGTCCCCTTCAAGTTCTATATCAGACACTTGTCTCAAACTCACGCAGAGACTCTGCATGGAATTGTAGAGGTTACGAAGCAATAACTGTTGGACCATACCATCTTTCATGTTTGCGGGAAGAAATAACCCTAATATATAGTCATCGTTATCACCGTGAGCACTTCTTAGCCTAATCGCAACACCAGCATTTGGGCCAACTTTCCGAGTATGGTGAAGAAGTGGATATTCACTTATGTAGTAACCCCTCACGTCGGAGTTGAAGAAGGGTTGGTTTGAATGAAGAGCTTTGCCAACTATACCTTGTCCTTCTTCGAGAAAATATCCCACACATTCGTGTGGAAAGCCCTGCATATGTTGATCCTTCCAATAGCACGCACTTTCCATGATCACAGTATAGATTTCTCATTAGGACCAAGCATATTATGTCCCCTCACTTTAAGTTGCACACTATCACGACTCTCTATGTAAGTACAAGGGATCCATTTTAGAGCAAGTGGGAGTTGATAAGCACGAAAAATGACACTTAAAATATCTTTTATCACGGCTAAAGCCACCTTTTGATTTTTTGAGAGACTACAAATAGAAACGTGTTTAGAATAGTTGTATAATATATAATTATATAATAAGGGAACATATAATTTTTATAATATTCTCATTTTTGCGGGAGATTTACATTGCTATTTTTAGTATATATTAAATATTGTTGCAAATTTTATTAGGCATTCGTAATTAAGTATTAAATATGCGTATTAAATATGCGTGTAATCCTAAAGGTGACTAAGCATAATATCATGTCTTAAAATCATGTTATTGCTATTTTTAGTATATATTAAATATTACTGCAAATTTTATTAAGCATTCGTAATTAAGTATTAAATATGCGTGTAATCCTAGAGGTTGACTAGCATAATATCATGTTTTAAATTCATTTTATTTCTTAAGTGTTTGTATTATATTATTTTCATGTAAATAGATTCTTAAGTGTCTATATTATATTATTTCATGTAAATAGGTTTTTAATATTGTATTTATATTTATATAGATATAAACAAAAATATAACATATTTGTAATAAATATTATTATAAATGTGATGGTCTCTTTTCTACAATTGTGAGATTGTAATAATATATTTACATTTAGTAAATAATATCTTTAATCCTTTTTAGTAGATTATATACTCATATAATATAATCTTGTCGTTAGTATGATTGACTTTTAAATATTTTTGGTGTATACAATTATGAAAACTGAAAATAAATAAGTTATCGAATTTAAATAGAATTCTTTAATCTTAACTAATGTAGTTGTAATTACTTTTCAGGAGTTTTTTCGAGAATCAGAAAGGTCCTTTATTTAGTAAAAACAAGTTACACTATTTTTTTTTTGGCAATATATACAGTGTAATAATAATAATAATAATAATAATAATAATAATAATAATAAAACTAACATGTTTGTATTATATTAAAAATGTATGTGTGTATTTTTCCATATTTTCATATAGCGCCGAATAAATATTAGATTCGATAATAGGAGCGTTGAGAATAAGTGTAGATTGATCAAGAAGCCAAACTCACAAGTGTATATTGATCTAATTACATAAATCATGGTGTATATAGCTATATACACTTAGACTAAATTTTAGATTTAATATTATACTTTTCATATTATATAGGTGCAAAGTTGTATTTTTTTAGTTTAAACAAGTTTGAACTATATATTGGGAAAAATGATATATTTAATTTAGTAGTAAACATATTTGTATTTTATTTTATCTCATTATTGAATAAAATTGGCTTTATATTATTTTTCTTAATGAGATTAATATGAATAACACGTCTACAAAACTAGTTTAACATAATAACCAAGAAATTAAGATAATTAAACATTAAACTTGATCAAAACCTGCGGATGAAGTCGACGAGGCGGAGTGATACTTAAATCCACTGCCTGGAAAATATGCCAAGAAGAAAAAAACTCAGATTTAGACTCATATAATCTAATTCTAGTTAAAGATAGTTCATGGCAGAAACAAAACATCTATAAATAATACTTTAACACAAATACTTAGTCTTGCACGTCCATTTCTTATTATTCTTAATTACCATATATCATTATAGATTGCTATTAATTATTAATTATAATATGATTATTTTAAGTGCTTCTTAATTTTTGTGTATCTAAATAACCGTATCAAGTTTGCAAATGGAAAAGAAAAGAAACACTCACAAGCAAGTTAGCTCAAGTGTTATTCAGTCATACTTATCTGCAAGCATTAAGAATGTTGCAAAAAGCCTTGGTCATGAGTAATCAGCTTTGAAATGCTTCTTTTGATTCTTGATGTTTGTATGTTGTTGACGTCCTATGTTATTAAATATCAGGCAACAACATCCATTACTTTCATATTAGACTTTTATTGTTCCATTTGTTACATTCATCTTGTCCATTCAAGAGGTTGGAACTAATGACCATCATAATCATTGTTAGGAAATGCCAATAATTTTAAGGTGGGCGAACTTTTAAAGACCTCGTTTCAATTTTTGAAATGCTTGTACAATGTCCACTATTTACAAAGCTTTTGAGAAAAACCAAAACTTAGTCTATGATTTTCTCGTATAGTTAGATTAGTGAGATTTTGATTTATGAGAGTTTTGGGTAATGCTTACATTTTATACTTCTCATTTTCACAGTCTTCCGAACAACTCTCAAAAAGATATGTAGGCAATACGGAATTCCTAAGGGCTTGTTTAGTTTAGAACCCCCAATACCAGGATTGAGATTTTAAATCTCAATCCTCGTTTGTTCTACGACTCAAATTTTCAACCCACAACCAACAATTTCTTACACCTTACCCCATATTTAATTATTTTATCACATCATCATTATATTTAAAAAATTAAATATTTCTAAATACAATATAATAATACATTATCATCCACTTTTCAGACATGATTTGACATCTACAGTGAAAAGTAAAGGATTCTAAATCCTATACCAAACAAAAATTCTTACTATTCACAGAATTCTCAATACTCAAGATTATGAATACCAGAATTCAGAATCTCAACGAAACCTGGTCCAAACAGGACTCTGAATCCTGGATTCGGGATTCGAAATACCAAATACTCATTTATTTAAAACTCAAAAATTAAATTCTCAAACAATAATATCTTACAAATAAATAATTAAATATTACTAAATACAATATTATAATACATTATCATCCACTTTTCATACATGATTTGATATCAAATAATATAATAATACATTATCACCCACTTTTCAGACATACATCTACAATAAAAAGTAAAGGATTCGAGATCCTATAACAAACAATAAATCTTACTATTCACATAATTTTGAATACCCAACGAATGTTAGCCCAAACTAGTACGACCTAAATTGGGTCGAGCCGATGCAGTTTCTTCACCTTGCAGCCAGCTTCGGCTAAGGCTGGCCAGTTGTGACCCTTGATGCGGGGCCAGAGTCGAGCTCGGTCTTAAGAGGCTTCAAGTTTCATGATAGCTCGGGAAAGATAAACTGAGTAAGATTTGTTCTATGTTAGTGAGAAGAGCTAAGATAAGAAGGAGTTGGGCGATTTATCAAAAATCACGGAAGCCTGCGAGTGATGAAGAGAATGTTGGGCTAGTCAATTACATGGTAGCATTAAGTCACTGAACTTAACCACGATTTTATAGCTCCAAGTCGCGAGAGAGCTAACCTAATAGGTCGTATGAGAGGCCGTTGTAAGAGCTTGTAAAGGTCACTTGGGAAAATGCAGCTTAAACTTAGATGAGCTAAATTGGCCCATTCCTTTCTCAACTTAAATTCGGAAGAAAATCCTGTCTTAACCAGTAAAGGATATGAGGGTAAACCAGATTCACTCGAGTATGGTCGTACCAGGAGAACTAAACTGCTTAGGTCTTCTGAATAACGACCCGAGATTCGCGGGAAGTTTTTCAGGATCTCGGAGATGCCTCAACCAATTCAAGGCATAAATACCTCAGCTGGTAGACTAAAGGAGGTATCATTCTCATCTGCTCACTCAGTATTTTTCTAAGATTAATCAAATCTGTGACTGACTTGAGCGTCGAATAGGGCTACAGCGAAACTCCTCCGGTAGTCCTTTTCTAACCTGTTTTCCTGAATGGTCTCTCAAGATACAGCGAGGAAGTGTTCTTTGTTCAGTGATTAGTATTTTATTTAGTATTTTAGGCGAATCACAAACAGACCCTAAATGATATATTCACAAAACAAGTTAGGTTATTTAACGAGCTTACAGTATGATCGAATCATAGGTCAACTTAGTTACTATTGGTGAAGAGGAAAGAGAAATAAATTAATTAATATTAATGAATGAATAAATAAGAAAAATCATAAAATAGACCATGTCTATTTTACCATCTAGATGTAGACGTCTTAAAATATTACCACATAAGAATTTTGAGCTTATGTAATAAAAAAATTTAATCCAATTGACATCCCTCGCAGATGCACTAAATAATCAAACTCGCTCGAAAGGAAATAAAAATATTAACATCCCTTGGAGAAGCACTAAATAATCAAACTCACTCAAAAGGAAATAAAATGTTGTTCTTGTTTTAAAACTAAAAAACGTAAACTAAAGATTTGATGAAAAGTGGTGATAAGTCTTGCATTAGATATGCGTCGAAAAGAAAACTAGAAAACGTAAACTTAAACTAAAGATTTGATAAAAAGTGGTGATAAATTTTGTATTAGATATGCGTCGAAAGAAAACCTAGAAAACGTACACTAAAGATTTGATGAAAAGTGGTGATAAGTCTTGATGCGTTGAAAAGAAAGAAGATATTCATCGACTAACTAAAAATCTGATTGTACGTACTATCTCCTTTTTCTGCTCCGAATCGTATGTTCAACATTCCTATTTATTTATATATTTTATATTAAAACAACGAAAATCTGATTGTACGTACTATCTCCTTTTTCTGCTCCGAATCTTTATGTTCAACATTCCTATTTATTTATATATTTTATATTAAAACAACGAAAAAAATATCTTATATTAAATTCATAGTTATCTATCAAAAATATTTATCATAGAGTTTTAACTCTATAAATAAGTTTTCTGGTTACAAATCATTATATTCAACACTCCTATTTATATATTTATATTAAGATAACGATAAAAATATCGTTTATTGAAGTGATACTATTCATCGATTATAGTTATCTATCAAAATTATCATACTAGAATTTTTAACTTTATAAATAAACTTTGTAAAATACTATTAAAATCTTTTAAATTTCATAAATAAACTTTGTAAAATACTATTAAAATCTTTTAAATTTCATAATGAAAAACTTTAAACCCTCCTATATATTTATAAATATTTAAAAAAACTTTTTCCTATGAATCATTATGTTGAACACTCCCATTTATATATTTATAGAATGATTAAAATTTAAAATACTTCCTCTAACAGTTGGAAGAATACTAAAGTAATTTTCAACATGTTATTGTTATTTATTTTAGAAACTTAGATGATGAAACTTTCTTATAAAAATATTATATAAAGTTTGTATATAAAGTTAGAAACTCTAAATAAATAGTATATAAATGTCATATAAAAATATTTTATAAGATTTATATATAAAGTTAAAAACTCTAAATAAATAGAATAGAAACGTCGTTATAAGAATATTTTAAAATAAATGTGAGGGATAACTTGAGGAGAAGAATAATATCACTCCGAAGAATATTTTAAAATAAATATGAGGGATAACTTGAGGAGAAGAATAATATCACTCCGATATATGGCGGTAATTTGGAAAAAATTTTTTGATAGGGTGAATTTCAATCCCATACAACTATATAAAGGATAATATATGGTGGTAATTTGGAAATTTTTTTTTTGGATAATTTTGAATGGTTGGTGTCCTATGAATAAAGATCACAAAACGGAGAAATTGTTGTATGCTTACCCATATACTTATAGATTACTTATAGATTTAAGATAATTTTGAATGATTGAAGTTGAAATTCCAAATTGTTGTACGATTGTTGTATGCGGTTTAAAAATGGTTTAAGATAATTTTGAATGATTGAAGTTGAAATTTCAAATTGTGGTACGATTGTTGTATGCGGTTTAAGATAATTTTGGAGGTGAGATTAGAAATTAAGATATAATAATTTGAATTTTTAGAGAGATGATTACATCATAACAAAAAGATAATTGCGATTAAAGTTTCTTTACCACCTCCACGTACAATTACAATTCAATTGTTTCGTCTTGAAGGTTTGGTGTCTGCAGTTTAATTCTCTTTGCAACCTCACATACAATCCCAATACGATCAATCCAATACGATTGTTTATTCTTTGTAGGTTGCTTTAACAATACCTCTTTTCGTAGTATGTAGTTTAGTGAGTGCCTTTCGCCATTAATAATCCTCCGATACCAAATCGAAGGAAACCAAGCACCCAGAAACAAAGGGAGATTCAAGAGTCCATATTCTAAGTATAACTTCTAACTATCATGGACTCTTAAAACATCCCGGAGACCGTATTATCTAATGCAACCAATGGGAATCTTCACCACTTTTCACAGTAGTTTACACATTTTCTTTTGAAAGAAAACATTTTATTTGTTTACGCATTGATAGTCTCACAACAAAGATGAGTGAATTTGATTGTTTAGCGAATTATTTTTATTGATAAATGAAAAACTTCTACACACGTAAATTATTAACAACCACAAGTCTCCGATTCAATCATAGTGTAAGTCCTTCAATCCCTTCAACAAATTCGATCACAATTTCTATTTTCTTAAAAAAAAAAAAGAAAAAAGAAAAAGGGTTAACCTTACTTATTTTATGAAAAAACCATGTAAGGAATTTCGTGCTACCTATGTAATTCTTTTGAGAATAGTTGGGGAGACTATGAAAATGAGAAATGCAAAATGTAAGCATTACCCAAAATCTTCATAAATCTAAGTATTGATTTATTTTTTTCAAAAGCTATGTAAATGGACATTATACAAGCTTTCCAAAAAAAATGAAACGAGGTTCGTAAAATCAGTCACCTTAAAAGTAATTGACATTTACTAACAATGATAGGATGATCCTTAGTTTCAGTTTCTTGAATGGAGAAGAGAAACATAACAAATGGAATAACAAAAGTCCAAGATGAAGGCAAATGATATTGTTGTCAGACTTTTAATAATGCTCATAGGTAGAATAAACAACATACAAACATATTAGATCAACATGTTTAGAATAGTTGTTTGAACATAATAATGGAGGAATTAAGATAATTAAACATTACATGATCAAAACCAAGGGATGAAGTCGCACAAGGTCATATGAGTTATCCCGGATTTTGATTTTTTCTAAAGATATTCAAAATTTTGATGAAAGCCAAATTATTTTTTTACTGCAGATAAGCATATTTAGATTTCAAAGTCTAATGCATAACATAAACACCAGCTGAAAATGGATAGAGTGAATTTAAGTAAATCACATAAATTTAATTTTAGTTGGTATGGATTTAAGTGCACTCCTACGATGCTTAAGCTAATTTATCAAGCAAAATTAAACTGTGTTTGTCTTTTTTTCCTAGAAGCGGGCAAAGAACAACAATGATCCAAGATAATAATAATAATAATAATAATAATAATAATAATAAACAACGAACATAAATCTAGAAACAAACCTGTAGAGCAATCTCATGATCAATAGAGACGAAGTTCATCGTTATTCCAAGGCACAATCGTACGATCCATTGAGTTTTTCTTAAAGGCTTAAATAAAAAGAAAGGAAGAAAGAAAGGAGAGTTTTTTTTTTTTTGTTTTTTTTTAAGATATAAGAGAATTTAGGACTAGTTGAAGTGAACTTAGAAATGAGTTGGATTCATGAGCAATTTAGTAGGGATAATTGAGCAAATGACATAAAAATTAATAATTCTTCGGACTTACCTATGTTAGCTCTCATTTATAGAAAATGGCAAAGTTATTAATTGTTGGGGAAAAGGACAGTTAATATGGGGCCCTCTCTTCTGCAGAGTTTAAAGTCATGGCAGACTATTCAACATCTGCGTGTGTGTTCCCAAGGTTATCGATATATACTAGACCGGTCATCAAATAATTAATGTAGATTTGTTTGAAACAATAGAAATGTGCACCAACTTTTATCTTGAAAATATGAAGCAACAAATATTGTGAACGTATATATAATTTTTTTTATAACAATAGAGAGCACTGTGAATCCGGCAATTTATTAGTTCCATCCTACTAGTTGCACCCTGTTTTACGTGATGAATATCTGATAGTTATACGTGATGATATCTGATATTTATACGTGATAATATATGATAGTTATACGTGATGATATGTGTCAAAGATTTAGAGTTTAGGGTTTACTTTTCCATTTTAGGGTTTAATTTTTCATTTTTAGGGTTTAATATTTCATTTTAAGGTTTAGTTTTTTATTTTTTTAATTTAATTTTCCATTTTATTTCTATCATTCTGTCAGTTATATGTGATGATATGTGTTAGTTATATGTGATGATATGCGATAGAAATTTAGGATTTAAAGTTTAATATTCAATTTTAGGGTTTAGTTCTTTATTTTAGGTATTAATTTTCCATTTTTAGGGTTTAATTTATTGTTTTAGGTTTATTTTTTTAATTTTAGGATTTCAAATTTTAGATTTAGAATTTAAACCAATGAAGTTTAAATTATTATAAATAACTAAATTAATTGAGAAAATAGGTGATCAATGTACGAAATATCAATATATACATATTAATCTATAAATACATACATACATATATACATATATATATAATATTAAATTACATTAAAAGTAAAATAATAAAATAATATTTCTTTAAATATCAATTCATCTCTTGGTAAATGGAGTATTAATGAAAATAATAAATTTTTTTAATAATAAATACACTAGTTTCAACACTAACTCGTTGAATTATTAATTGACATTAATAAATTTAAAAAAGACGTCATTATAAAATACTATGTAAATTAATATCTTAAGTATATAAATTATTAGTTTCTTAATTCGTGTGAAACTAATCGCATGATTATGAGACGGAGAAAGTATATAGTGAAAGAGTTCGAAATAATTAAAAAATTACTTTACACAACGAAAATGATATTACTTGTATCAATAAATATATATTCATTGCACTAGTTTTATTTCTCAAATTTATATAAAATAATAAACAATAAAATAAAATTAAGGGAAAATTCTCATATACTATTATAACATAAAAGACAATTCTCATATAATCCAATGACTCTTTTTATTCCCATATAAGCCAAAAACTTCCCATTTAATCAATAAATACAATTAAATTGTCAAAACTAACCCTACACCTAAAACTCTTATACACTAACCCTATCAATCAGAAACCACCTCATCCCAAACCCTGCCCCTCAGCCCCMGTTCASCCTCTCTCTTCTTCAGTTTTTTCCAGCTTTGGTGATTGTTTGACTTGCGAATCATGGTTGAAGACGATGGGCAAAACCCGGCGGTTGACAATAGCCTGTCAACTGAAGAATGGCTATCTCGCGCACAAGCCCTTGTCCCAAAGGCACTGGAAAAGGCCAAGCAGGTTGAAGGCGACGATCGCGCTGCAGAGGCTGTCGATGTCGCCCGACACAGCCCGTTCTGTCGTCGGGCATGGCGGGGTCCGCCCGCTGATCGATATATGCCGGGGCGGCGACTCGATTTCTCAATCGGCCGCCGCTTGTGCTCTTAAAAATATATCGGTTGTGCCGGAGGCACGACAAACCCTAGCCGAAGAAGGGATCGTGAAGGTGATGATTAATCTCTTGGATTGCGGGATTTTATTGGGATCCAAAGAGTACGCAGCCGAGTGCTTGCAAAATTTGACGACGAGCAACGATGATCTCAAACGGGCTGTGATTTCGGAAAATGGGGTCAGGAGTCTTTTGACGTATTTAGACGGGCCGTTGCCGCAAGAACCGGTTGTCGGGGCATTGATGAACTTGATTAGTTTGGTGTCGGCCGACGTCTTGGTGTCGGGCGGCGTTCTGCCGCGGCTGGTCCACGTGCTCCGGTCGGGCTCGCTCGGGGCCCAGCAGACGGCTGCGTCGGCGATCTGCCGGATCTGCGGGTCGGCGGAGATGAAGCGGGCTTTAGGGGAGGCAGGTTGCGTACCGTTTCTTGTGGCAATGCTCGAGGCGAAGAGCAACGGGGTGCGTGAGGTGGCTGCGCAGGCGATCGCGAGCCTGATGACGGTGGCGCATAATTCTGCGTTATGTATTCWGGATTTGAATTAGTAGTTTGAAATATGTAGTTTAGATTTGAAGATGAATTCTATGTAGTTTGGGTAAGGTAGACAATTAATGTTGAAGTTGGAGTTGATGAAAGTGTATCTTATGAAATTCGTTAATGTAGTATAAAATTTCTCAATGTAGTATGTTTATTTTCTATGTAGTTTGGAACTTGACCGATCAATTACATGATATAGTTTTGAAATTTAATCGAGTAGTTCTGAATTTTTCGAGTAGGTTTGAAATTTACACGAATAGTTCTGAATTTAAACGAGTAGTTCTAAATTTTTGAAGAATAGTTTTAAATTCACACGAGTAGTTCTGAATTTACCCGAGTAGTTCTGAATTTACATGAGTAGTTCGTCAATTTACACAAGTAGTTTTGAATTTACATGAGTAGTTCTGAATTTACATGAGTAGTTCGTCAATTTACACAAGTAGTTTTGAATTTACATGAGTAGTTCGTCAATTTACACGAGTAGTTTTGAATTTACCTGAGTAGTTCTGAATTTACACGAGTATTTTTGAATGTATATGAGTAGTTCTGAATTTTATACGGGTAGTTCTGAATTTTCGAAAAATAAAATAAAATATTTATAAAGGGTAATTTAGTACTCTTATATAATTTTTGGATTAAATGGGAAGTTGAGATTTCAATGGACTATTTGGGAAATAACATTTCACTAATGGTCTATATGGGAATTTTCCCAAAAATTAAATAGTAATATTATTTCAAAGAATCACGGGCTTACCATATAAGATCCAAACACATTTAATTTTGGTATCTTACGACAACGTAACTCAGATCTGCCAATAGTCGTGCGTGTGTGTCTCAAATCCCAATGAATTACTTTATTACGAGTACATGGTTCGGTTAACCGGAAGACATAACTTTTAAATTATATATTTTAATAAAACAAAATTGTATCGTTTATACGGAAAATTCTACGGTGCCGTAACTATATCATTCTTCACTTAATTATAATCATTAGATCATGGTAAGAGATAAGTAATGGGGTAGATCAATGGATGTAAATGCAAGAAGAGTGAGGGGCATGGTGCCTTCATGGCACCGTAGTCATTTTCCGTTTATAATATATGCACCTAATGAAAATTATAATACATCTCGTAGTACTTTCGTCTTGTTATAACTCGCAAAATAATTATATTTTAAAATTATTAACTTTCAAAATATTAAAATGGCAAATGTATTGTTATCAACAAACAGATACAGGGCACTTCTATCATATTCTATCAAGAAGTTATAAAATTCATAGTATTTTTATTAGGATCTTTCGGAGATAAGAAATTAAAATTAAACCATCAAATATCGATATCCACTCTATTTGTTAATTTTGTTGACATACTAGTTTATATGTCGGTTAGGAGTTGTTCCGGATGACACGGACACTGAGTTTCCAGCTTATGATGGTTTGTATTAAAATACTACTTTTTTGGGATTTTTTACCTAGGTATAAGATAATAGTTTTTTCCATTCACTAAAAAAAACAGTATTTTGCCGAGAGGAACACCTAAGGAAGTATTGTCCTCAAATCTTCGAGGGTATTACCGACAGTTAATACCTTCGGTGACTCTCCCCTCGGTAAATCCTTCGAGAACACGGCGTCAATGCACCATTATTACCGAAGGTAATACCGAAGGCTTTTCGAAGGTAAATTTACCGAGGATATGTACCACTTGAAAATACCGAATGGAACCTAATACCCTCGAAAAATTACCGAGGGGAACTAATTCCCCTCGAAAATTACCGAAGGGATATAGATTCATTTGGTAATTTTCGAGGGGAATTAGTTCCCCTCGGTTTTTTTGAAATTAAAAGAAATTGAAAAAAATAGAAAAAGCGTAAAAATAAACCATATTCTAACATTTTAGGAACGTGGGGTGGTTTTGACCCGATTTCGATAGAAAAAATTCACTGAGCATGTGTGTATTTACACGTTTCCTGTAATTCAACCAACAACCAAAATACGATTGACTGATCAATTTGTTAGGTTGGAAACGACGAAGCGTCGTGATTTTTTGAAGGTGACAAGAGGTGTGTTTCGTTGTTATAGAACCACAAGAATTGGTAATTGATCCATAAATACGCCTTTTCTATTTTTTTTCTGGTTTTAAATAAAAATTCGAAAAAAATAGAAAAATAATACAAATATCATAAAAATAAACCATATCCCATCATTTTAGGCATGTGTGGGGGTTTTGACCCGGTGTCGATAGAGAAATATCACCGAGCATGTGCGTTTACACGTGTCTTGTAATTCGACCAACAACCAAGATACGATCGATCGATAAACTTTGTTAGGTTGGAAATGCAAAGTAACAAAGCATCGTGAATTTGTGAAGATGTTACGAGGTGTGTATCGTTGTTATAAAACCACGAGAATTGGTAATTGATAGGAAAATACGTCTTTTCTATTTTCTTCGATTTTTTTGATTTTCTCTTAATTAAAAAACTCTGAGGGGAACCTAATCCACTCGAAAAATTACTGAGGGGATCTAATTCCCCTCGATTTTTTTAAATTAAAAAAAATCAGAAAGAAATAAAAAAAAATAGAAAAAGCATAAAAACAAAACATATCCTATCATTTTAGGCACGTAGGGTGGTTTTGACCCGATTTCGATAGAAAAATATCACCGAACATGTGCGTATTTACAAGTTTCGTGCAATTCGACCAACAACTAAGATACGATTGAACGATCAACTTGTTAGTTGGAAACGCAAACCAACGAAGCGTCGTGATTTTGTGATAAAACCACGAGAATTGGTAATTGATCTGTAAATATGCATTTTTCTATTTTATTTTTTATTTATTTAATTTTTATTCACATTTTAGGAACGTGGGGTGGTTTTGACCCGATTTCGATAGAAAAAATTCACTGAGCATGTGTGTATTTACACGTTTCCTGTAATTCAACCAACAACCAAAATACGATTGACTGATCAATTTGTTAGGTTGGAAACGACGAAGCAAAGCAACGAAGCGTCGTGATTTTGTGAAGGTGCCAAGAGGTGTGTTTTGTTGTTATAGAACCACGAGAATTGGTAATTTATCCGTAAATAGTCTATTTTTTTTATTTTATTTTAAAAATTAAAAAAAATAGAAAAATAATACAAATATCATAAAAATAAACCATATCCCATCATTTTAGGCATGTGTGGGGGTTTTGACCCGGTGTCGATAGAGAAATATCACCGAGCATGTGCGTTTACACGTGTCTTGTAATTCGACCAACAACCAAGATACGATCGATCGATAAACTTTGTTAGGTTGGAAATGCAAAGTAACAAAGCATCGTGAATTTGTGAAGAGTGTACGAGGTGTGTTTCGTTGTTATAAAACCACGAGAATTGGTAATTGATAGGAAAATACGTCTTTTCTATTTTCTTCGATTTTTTTGATTTTCTCTTAATTAAAAAACTCTGAGGGGAACCTAATCCACTCGAAAAATTACTGAGGGGATCTAATTCCCCTTGGAATTACCGACACGATTTCCGACGAGCGAAATGGCCCTCGGTCCCATTCCCTAAATAGCAGGCAGGGCTCGCCCCCGCGTCCCACTTAGGGATGACAATGGGTCGGGCCGGGTACTAGAGGACCCGGACACGCCCCATCCATCCCCCGGGTCGGGCCGGTTACTAGAGGATCGGACACGCCCCGTCCATCCACGGGTCGGGTCGGGTCGGATCGCCCCTCCATGTGTCGCGGGTCGACCCGTTATATTTTTTTATTTTTAGTAAATTTAAAATTAATTTAATATATAATAACAATATATTATTATAAAAATTAAATATAAGATGAAAATTAATTAAAATAATAAGAATTTGAATTATTTTAATAATCATATAAAAAAAATATTTATAACATATATAAAATATATTTAAAATAAAAAATGTACAACGGGTCGGGGGCGGGGGCGGGTACCCGCGGGGGCGGAGAAGGTACCCGGACCCGCCCCGCCCCACCACGGGTCACGGGGCAGGCCGCCCCAAACGGCACGGGTTGAGGCGGGACAGGGCGGGTCGGGCCGGGATTGCCATCCCTAGTCCCACTCTTTATTCTACGCAGAAAAAAAAAACAGAAAGAAAGAGAGAAAAGATTCGGCCGTCGTTCCGCCCCGCCGTCCCCGCCAATCCTTCAAGTCGCCGCCAGTTGCCGCCACCAAGGTTTTTTATTTTTTTTTTATGAAGTAATTTGTGTTTGTTTGATTTAATTAGACTTAATTGTTTAATTAAAGTTGATTTTGGAGATTGTTATATAATTAGGGTTGGTTTTAGGGATTATTATATAATTTAAGTTTAATTTAAGAATAATTATATAATTAAGATTTAATATAGGGGTTGTGTATTATTAGGGTTGATTTTAGATATTGTTGTATAATTAAGGGTTTTAATTTAGAGATTATTATATAATTAGGGGTTAATTTTAGGATTATTGTATATTATGGTTTTAATTTTGAGATTATTATTATACTTAGGGTTTAATTTAAAGATAAATATATAATTAGAGTTTAATTTAGGAATTATTGTATAATTATAGTTTTACTTTTGGGATTATTGTAAAAATTAGAGTTTACTTTAGGAATAAATATATAATTAGGATTTAATTTAGGGATAATTATATAAATAAGGTTTAATTTATGAATAATTATATAATTAGGGTTGGACTTATGAATCATCAAACACGTACATTAATATGGTTCAACATGCATTTGTCCCGATTTTGACGCCGAACCCTGAGGCTAAAATTTTTACGACATGTTGAAAGTTGGAATCAGAATATTGTATCCGGGGGTGCGAGGAGACACACTCATTGTCATTAATTTCCGATCTCATGAATTTGAAATCAGAGAATCACATGTTTCAGAAGTGTTACGATAAAT
>BMAC01000388.1:516175-529067 GCA_014905375.1 Phtheirospermum japonicum | reverse complement strand
CCAAGCGGGTCCCGTGCACGCTCAGGGCATCTCTTTTGACTCGGATTGGAATGGGCAAAGCAAGGAAACACAGCGTGAACGAGGAGCGACAACCGGCGGACGATTAGAGCGAAATGAGAAAACCGAGCCGGAGCAGCCGAGCCAGTCGATCGACTGACCACCAGTCGATCGACAAGTCGGTCGACTGGAAGGGTGAAATCGACTGGAGTCCAGGAGGTTCGGAGAATTTTTGAAAGCAGTCGATCGACTGACCCCTAGTCGATCGACTGCTCCTCAGTCGATCGACTGAGACGCAGTCCAGCTCAGAATTTCGGTCCTTTTTGACGTTTTTACCCCTGTGACTTTGTATATAAACCCAGCTGCTACCTTATCCAAGAAACAACTTTCCTTGGTGGAATTTGGACTTGTTCCAACACCCTAAACCCTCATTTTCATTATTTTCATCAAAGTATTCTTTTAAATTCAAAACTCAAATCAAACCAATGACTTAATGCTTTCTTAGTTTAGATTAGTTTAATTTAGATTAACAAGAGAGTGACTAAAAACACCGACCGCCGATTATATCTATCCTCGAGAGACACGACTCGGGAAAGCTTACCGCTCTACAATCGACTCCGTACTATTGCGGAGAAGATTTCTTAGAGTGCTAAGAATTCTTCGATCAATTAATACTAATGTAAGTCTATTTATTATTTAAATTGTTCTTTGGTCTTAATGTACAACTTACTAACGAGTTGTATTTCAGGAGGAGTACGAGCAACGACTGGATGAGGCACGCGCGTCTTCATAGGATCCGGATAATAAGGTTGACCCTGACCTTGTTTTTCTCGATGTCGTCGGGTCGGGTAAGAGCCGACATTACGACACTGGTTTGTGCGGGAAGTTGGTGGCTACTACGAAAGGTTTCCGAGCCAGCTGTTCATTTTCTTTCTCCTTCTCCCAGCAGAATAAGACTCACGTGAGGGAGCTCGAGACGCAGCTCCAGGCCCAGAGGGAGGAGTTAGAGGCCACGAGACGAGTTCAGCAGGTGATGGAGCAGTGATACAACAAGTCTGAGCTACTACGTGCAGTAGCGCTTGGATCAACATCAATTTCAGGCGCAGATGAACGCCCAGATGGACGAGATATTAGTTCGTTTTCAGTAGTACCCCCGGCCGCAGCCTCCCCCGTCTTATGACTATCTAATATTTTTATAAACTTTTTACTAAACCAGGGGCGGATACAGGTTTTTATGTTTGGGGATGCCATGAATAGTTTTTTTGTAATAATAATAAAAAAATATAATGGACTATAGGAATTAAAAAAAATAAAAAATAAAGTTAAAGAAAAAATAAATAAGGGGCTATAGGGATCGTAAAATATTTATAAAAAAGACGAAGAATAAAAGAATTAAGAAGTAAGATGCTATTTATATGGATCAAAATTTTTCTAATAAAATAAAAGGAAAGAGAAAAAGAAATAAGGATTATGGGATTTGAAAGCTTTGGAAACAAAATAAAATGGAAGAGGAAAAAAGCTTTTAAAATAATGAAAGGAAAATGGAAAAAAAACCTTAAGAAATAAGGGGACAAGTTTTGACAAAACAAAATAAAAGAGAAAAAAGATTAAGAAAGAGAAAATGGCTTAAATAATTAAGGGGTAGTGGGGTTTAAACCCAAACGTTTTGGCAATACAAAAAAAATACTAACCACTACACCAACTTAAGCACATGTGAATTTGGGGAGGCCATATATAATTATACAAACTAAATCAAATAATTACATATGGTAGTTTGATTTTAGAAAAATCTTGGGGAGGCCATGGCCCCCCCAAACCAGGCTATAGACTCGGCCCTGTACTAAACACTTTTGTTGAACAAGTTTAACGTAAATTTTCAGATATTTATATTATTATTGGTTTATTTATTTGTCTGTTTGTTAATGATTTTTTCAAATTTTTGGGGTAAAATTTTAATAAATAAACAAGAATTAAAATTAATAATTAAAAATAAAAAAAAAAGAAAAAATTGAGCGGAATATTGCCTTCAGAAAAAAACCAGGGCAAGCCCCTCTCGAAAAAATCGAGGGCCAGAATTCCCTCGATTTTTTCTTTTTTTTTTAAATCTTATTTTTTAATATTTTTTGAGGGAAAATATATTGCCTCGATTTTTCCGAGGTTATATTTTTCTTTGTTTTTTCCGAGGGTATATTCCCTCGGTTTTACCGAAGGGAATTGCCCTCGATTTTTCCGAGGACAAACCTCCCCTTGGTCTTTCCAAGGACAAATATATTTAGGCCCACGTATATTATCGAAGAAAAAAATCTTCGGTAATGCCCACGGAAAAATTATCGAGGGCATATTTTCCCTCAAAAAATTTTACTGAGAAAGTTTTCCCTCGATTTTGCCTTCGGTAAATTGATTATCGAGGGTTTTTTTACTTATTTCTGAGGGGTTTTCTCCTCGATAAAATCTTATTTTCTTGTAGCGATTTCTATCTGCTCATTACGAATCTAGGGTTTCTCTTTCTCTTGAACAGACGCTCATCTCTAGTGGTGTTGAACCAGTTTCGGTTAACCGCCGGTTAATAATCGGTTGACCAGTTACGGTTAACCGTTGATCGGCGGTCACGGTTAAAACCGTAACCGTCAACCGGTCGCCGGCGGTTAGGTTACGATTAACCAAACCGTTTAACCTTAATTACCGTGGTTAACCGCCGGTTAACCGGTTTTAAAAAAAATAAAATTCGTCAGCGGTTTAACCGCCGCGGTTGATAGCCGTTGATAATCAACGACTGAGATCAACTAGCCGTTGAAGATCAGCAGCTCAAATTCAAACAAAAGTAGCCGTTGGGCGGTTTAACCGCCGGTTACAACGGTTTTTTTTTGTTTTTTTGTTTTGCAGATTTTGACACCTATAAATACCCCACTCTCCTACACCAATCCTCACACCAATTCATCTCTACTATTCTTCTTCTTCTCTTATATTTTCAAGCTTAAAGTCAAGTTTCTAATTTGTGTAAGAAATAATATTATCAATAATATTCTTATTCTTCCTTCCTAATCTCGTTTTACTTAATTCTCTTTTATAATATCGTTATGCCAAGCTCTTCCCGTAATGTCAATACCAACACTCTAACCTCTTCTCGTCGAGGTCGAGGTCGAGGATCTCGACGAGAATTTTTGGTTGTTGCCGTAGATTATGTTTCCGATGAGATGACGGCGGAAGAAGTTGAGAACTTATATAATCAAATCAATTTCGACTCGCAAAATTAAACCAAATTTGAAGAGGAATTACCTAGCTCCAATGAAGAAGAAGCGACATGCGCCGTCAGTTTGGATGAAGATGAGAAGGGAGCGGATGATATGCCACCGCCTCAATCGAAACCAAGGGAATTTGTTCCCCCTTCTTCAGATTGCATTTCACAAAAAAGACGATCAATGACGAACCTCGAGCGCAATGGAATTATTGCTCGACTCATTACGCCTTCGGTTCTAAAAATAATAGAGGCTACGGGTCGCTCAAATACCACATGGAGAAGAAGCATCCCGACAAGTATGGCGTGGAAAGCTCTCAAACACAACTAAACTTCTCATCTTCATCTACCGCCGGCGTCGGGACCGGGGGCCAAGGTACAAGTTCTTCTAATTTATTTCAATATACCAAAAGTGGTCATAAAAAGTTTCTTGCAAAATTTGTTTCCGTTATGAGTCTTCCTTTTAATCATGCAAGTAGTAATCATTATGAAAATTATACTAGTGGTGCATTTAATCCATGTAGCACTAGGATTTCACGAAATAAATTGATTCGCGATATTGAAAAAAATGGCCGGTGAGTATAAATTGAATTTGATTTTAATATTTGATAATTTGCCTCATAGTGTCTCTATATGTTCGGATATTTGGACGGTGAATATTATATGGGAATTACTTTCCATTGGATTGACAATTCATCGATTTTGCAAAAACGCTTAATTGTATAGAGAAAGTTTGATAGTTAACATACGACGGTGAATATTTCGCGCAAAATATCCACTGTTTTGTCCAAGTATCATTTAACTAGCAAATTTTTTTCAATTCATTTGATAATGCCGCCGCTAATACGGCTAGTTTAGATTTGTTAAAAACTTCTTGTCAACCCGCTTTTGGCGGCAAATCTTTTCATTTTAGATGCATTTGTCATATTTTGAATTTATGTGTTTAAGATGGTTTAACTCTTTTTAAATTTAAAATTCAACAGATTAGGAGTGCTATATATTATCTACGTTCCCACGACTTGCTTCAAAAAAATGGCGAAGATTCTGCAAGGCCAATCAATTGCATTTAAAAAATCTTTCAAATGATGTGTCAAATCGTTGGAACTCTACTTATAAATTACTTAATGATACTTTTGAATATAGAGATCAATTGTGTGCATTCTTTAATAATGAAAATGTCGATTTCGCTTTGTTTCGCATACGTGTGATGATTGTTATAATAATATGATGTCCCTTTTAAAAAAATTTAACGATGCAACCGTGGCTTTATCCAGTGCTTATTATCCTATATACTCAATATTTGTTGATCATTGTATTCAAATAGTACTTGTTAGTAGTGCTTTATACCATAACTCTGAATTAGGTGAATGTATCGATAGTATGTTGAGTAAATGGGTCAAATATTTTCATTATATTCCCGAGGTTTTTTTGATTGCAAAAATATTAGACCCGGATTATCGGATGGAGGGTTTACAAAACTTACTTAAAGTTTATTACGATGCATTAGGACCTTTTTTAGAAGTTTCAAAACTTTCAATTCCTAGCACTATTAGTTTTGCTCACCATGCACAACAATCTTTAGTTCAACCTTTTAAAGATTACAATGAATCTTCTAGTGATGATGTTAATGTGTCCCCTTCCCCTTCACTCGACACTTCTAATACAAGACCCAACGACCCTCGAGAAACTCTAGCTCCATATATGAGGTTGATTGAAAATACTAAACGAAAACGGCAAAGGGCTAGTGCTAGTCGGTTAATGGAATTAGATAGTTATTTAGGGGCTTTTGAACTGAGCTCGGTTCCAAAAAAGCCCGATGGTATTACTAACGATCTTGTGCAGTTTTGGTCGAAAGTGGCCAGTATTCTTCCCACACTCTTTAGGATTGCCAAGGAGGTCCTTGTCGTTCATTTTTCGACAATTCTATTGAACAGGCCTTCAGCACGAGAGGCTATATGTTAGATGAGCATCGGTCTACCTTAACATTCAAAATCTTGAAATCAAATGTTGATGAACGATTGGGTGAAAGCCGAATAGCGAGAATAAGAAATGCAATTGGATGAAGATGAAGAGAGCGATTATTACGATACCACTTCGGGAAGCAACGACAACGACGAATAGGTAAGTAGGTAAGTGAGGTAAGTAAAAATACTACGTGGACTTTGATTCCTTTTCGAGGATCAAGTCCTTTTTTTTAACTTTTTTTTTCAAAAAAAAAAAATTGAATTACGTGGACTTTGATTCCTTTACGAGGATATGTAGACAAGTTAATTCTAATATTCAAAATTAAATTTTTAATTTTTAATATTAGAGTTAAACTAAGTCATTTTAAAAAAAAAACAAAAAATACTTTTTTATAACTTCTTTACTTCAAAAAAATCTTATAATTTAATTTGTAATGTGAATTTGTTGTGTTATTTTGAAATAAATGTCATCATCTTGTTAATTCAGTTGTTTGTAAATATTAACATTAAAATCAAGTCCTTTAAAATTTATTTTTTCAAAATAAATAAAAACTTCTTACTTCAAAAATTCAAATTTCATTTATCTCATTCTAATTCCATTTAAGTTTCAATTATTCAATTTTTATTTAAATTTTTAAATTTAATTAAAAAAAAATAGCGATTAACCGCCCGGTTCGATTAACCGATTTAACCGTAACCTTAACCGATTCTCAATCGTTTAAATTACGATTAAACAAAAATCAATTAAATTAACTGTCGATTAATTAATCGGCTAGTTAATAACTCGGTTGGTTAATAACCGGATTAACACTTCTTCTTCACCTCTCTCCAAAAAAAATCCCAATTTCCCCCCGTCCAATTACTGACAGATATCTCATTTGTAAAAATCAAATAACTGACTCAATGGTTGTCGGATCAGGTGAAATCTCTTCGCTCGCACCTCAACTCGCCAATTCGGCCGGCGTTATTAAGGCCGAATATCAGACGCTTATTATTTTCAAGACTTCTGGAGATTCGATGACTCTAAGATGGTAGTCTTTTCTGAAATATTTATTTTGTAAATTTGCAATTTCTCAAATTTATTAATTGATAATTTCATAAGTTCGTTCATAACTATTTACAGATCTGCAATTTGATGTTGAATTTGCGTAGTTTAAAAATATTGGTTTGCAATTATTTGTTTACTTGCATTGATTAATTTTCCTAGATTTTGTATTGGCAATTTTTTTCTTTGTCAAATTTCTTTGTGTTTTAGGATTAATTGTATGTAAAAATTGTAAAGATGCGAAAATATAAAATTCGATAAATATTTTGGGATTATACTTCTGTATTATTTTTGTAATATTATGTTTTGTGTTTCTTTTGATTTGTGATTCTATCTATTTGTGATTAAATTTATTCTTAAATTGCAAATATCCAAAACAGTGGGAACTGGCTTTCTATCCCATTTGTAATAATGGAACTATAGAATCTGGTTTTAGCTTTATTGTTTCCAATTGAGTTTTTTTTTTTTCATTCTCTGAGACCATTTATTAGCTAACCCAAAAGCCAAAAAACTCTTTCTTCCTAAATAATTATCAAATAAACCTCAAATAATTGATTTCATTTTGTTGATTGTTTTATGGTAAGGTCTATCATTCTTTTTATGTTTTCTTCTTATGTTTCGTGTATATCATTTTTTTTTAATGAAATCGAATATATATTATTGATCTGTTTAGATTTGTTCAAAATTGATGATTTTATCTCGTATTAGGATCGATATTTGTGTATTTGTTCAGATTTATAAAAATGAAATAAATTAATTTGATCTGATGTCTATTATGTCCCATCTGTTTGGTGTCGCTAGGGCTTGGGTATGATGACGAGGCTGATGATTTTAAGTTTGTAAGAATTGTTGCTTTCGAAAAAAAAAAAAAAAGAAGAAAGGGAAGAAAATGGGAGTTGGGGTTGAGGTTTACTCTGCTAATTCCGATTCTTGGAGAAGGGTCGAGCCGGGTTTTCAGTTCAGTGTATTGGGGACTTGTAACGAGGTGACTGTGAATGGAAATCCGTATTGGATTGCCAGTGTTGACGGTTATGAGGTTTTGGTGACGTTCGATGTGAGAAAAATGGTGTTCAAGCTCGTGCCTCGCCCGGGCCTTAATTACGAGTTGAAGGTAAGAATGGGGTGATTCTTGGAGGGTGTTTGCGTTTGACACTGATGGGGATGGAAGTGTTATGGAGATCATTGTGATTGGTGGAGCTCAGAAGGGGTGTTTTCAGATTTATGGATATACGGAGAGCTTGGTGTACATGAAAAGAATGGAAAAACCGCATGTGAATACTGAGGAAGAGGAAAAAGCAATCGACGGTATCGTTGAGATCAGGGGCGTAGGTAGGGGGGTGCCACACCAGTCCAGGGCACAACCCAAATTTTTGGGAGTATTATTTTTTAAAGGAAAAGTAAATTAAAAAATAAAAATTATATGTATTTTAGTAGGAAAAAATAAAATTGGGCTAGGGAAAAATATAATTTTCAATACGGGGTAGGGCTAATTCGCCCGGCTGGCTACGCCCCTGGTTGAGATGGTATCATGAGGATATTGTCTATGACTGATGTTTGACAGAGTTGACAAGTTTGCTGTTTTTGTTATCATGATGTCTTAAAGCTTAGGGATCGTTAGTTTCTATGATTGATGAATGAATGGTTAAAATCAAATTAATCACGTTGTTGTGAAAGCCTGATTTGAAATTAAAGTCTTTTTAGAGTGATGGTGTTTGCATGTGATTTATACAGTTCTATGCATGTAGAGTTATAGACGATGTGCTATTTAACTTGATTAACCTGCAATTACATATTTGGTTCATTGAGTTCTTGATCTCGAATTATATAGCCCAGTGATATTTGTTTCGGTTTACAATTGCACCTCAGTATAAAGTTTTCTAAGTAAGTAGAAACCCAAGGAGCATGCTTGGATTTTATCTTTTTTTTTTTTTTTTTTAATTGGGCTAACCTTGGGGGTAAATTTTGCGAGTTACCCTATCCAAAATGATGTTAAAATTGTCAAGCAAGTACAGGGTTTATTTCTTCTTGCGAGTTAAAATGATGTTAAAATTGTCAAGTGAGTAGTGCTATCCGAATCAAAAATTAACATTTATTTCTCGCCAAGTGAATAGAAAAATACACTTTTAACCTTATCTACTTTTGGCTCCAAATAACATCAAAATGAGAGAAAAGATTTCTTTCCACATTCCACAAACAACTTTAATAAATGTGCACAGGGAATGATTATCTATTATTAATTAGAAGAAGTAGTTAAAAGCCAATAAATAATTTTAGGAAAAATAAGAACTTTTCATGTAACAAAAATAATATTATCCCATTCAAGTAATTAACTGTCAATATCAATACACGAAAATTTAATTCCGCCCATTAATTTTACTTTTCTTTTATAATTTTAAAATTTAAATTGGTCATTTTTTGGATGAGTATTCTAATTCAAATAATCATAATATATTATCATGTAACTTATGTTTTTTGTAATATTATTATTATGAACTATATTTTCTGTATTTTGCGTAATATAATTAATCTTCACATATTATTATGAATTGCTAATTTAATATTTCCAGTTAATAAATATTATATTATATTATATAAATTTATGTATGTTTAAAAAAAATAATAATAATAATAATAAAATGGGATTAAATAACTAAAATAAAATATAAATTAGAATTTTTTTGTGCAAAATTTAGTTCATACTGCTGGAGATGGAGTACGAATACTAAGCTATTTTAGTACAGAATTTTCACTATAATAGTATCGACTAACGAAGATGCCCGTATAACTTATAAAGAATTATGTTCTTGCAGATAGAGTTTTTAGAAACATTAATTTATTAAATATGGTATGTTTGAGTTTTTTGAGAAGAGATAGATTAAAGAATTGGTTAAAATGACATTTTGTCCTGTTTAAAAATAATCATTTAAAAATTCTTGTGAAGTTTTATATTTATATTATTAAAAGAATAATTGATCGAGTTTTGTTAACATCCATTAATTTTTTTTTTAATATTTACAAGTATATTTGGTTTTGCACTAGTTCTAGATAATACATGTATTTTTATATTTTAAACTAATTAAGGTTGACATCTTAGTTAACTAAACATGTGATTGGAGCAATTTGGTCATTTATGTGTGAAGGTAGTTTCTTTTTTAAATAAATAAGAGTTGAGATCAAACTGGTAATTAAATATGGAATAATTACAATTCATGTACTAAATATCACATGATATAAGATATGTATTTTCTATGATTTCAAATCATGTGTAAAAATAAATGTATTTTTAAATTATTCATACACGTTGGTTAAAGTTTTATGTGTGTGTGTGTGTGTGTGTGTGTGTGTGTGTGTGTATATATATATATATATATATATATATATATATATATATATATATATATATATATATTGTAAACTCCAAATTATTATATTCATATATCAATATCCCAACGTGCTATTATCATTCACAATCGTCTCAAATTCTCGATTGGCTAAGGTTGTGCATTGCACAATATTTGTTTCCTAGTCTTGTATGAGCACTAAAGACAATCTAATATAATGTTATATATACTTTTATTTATTAGTCATCTACAAAACTAATAAAAAGCCAAATGAATACATGAGTAAGATTGTACACTAATAAGAATATATAAATACCATTGAGTGTGACTAAAAATAACGTTACATATACATTGCACGTGATGCTAATTTAAATAATGCAAAATGCTATTTATATTTTCACATTATTATTTTTATATTCCCTTGATTTTACTATTATCTTAATTAGCATATGCATGATTCATAAATAGTATCACTATCATATGTAATATAGCAGTTTTTTAGGTTCCCACACTAGAGATTGGTTCCCATGTGAACCCACCCATATATATATATGTGCCAAAATGCAGAATTAGTCCATTAAATTTATGCACTTGGGAATTTTAGTCCACCAAATACACGGGTGGTGATTTTAGTCCACTAATTAAAAAAAATCGTACATTTAGTCCATTTTCGACCTGAAATTGGGATTTTGGCCGAAAATTTGATTTTGACCAGAAAGACTGGACAAAATGCCACGTATGTGCTGACTAGGTTATAACTTGCCACATATATGCTGACTGGGGTTGTTGTGGAAGGAAAATTGCTTATTTATACAATATATAATGGATTATCAGCCCCTTATTTGGCCAAACCCGTCTCTTTCTCCGGAAAAATCAGAATCGGCAAATCAACTCCTTCTCCTTCGATTGGCGGCGGCAGCAACCAGTAGCAGCCACAAGCGGCGGTGGCTCGACGATATGGTACTGGCGACAACTACCTTGGGTAGGCAGCTCAGCTGGGCTCGGGTCCGATTCTTCTCCAAATTGAAAATGATCGGCCAATCTCCCCCCCACCCTTTAAATCCGTCGAACGGCAACAGCGAAACAGAGGGTGGTGATGGCACGACGGTCGGCTGGCTGGGTTTTGGGTTTCGGGTCTCAATCGGGCCGCAGCAGTTTGGGGGTCTTGGTTGTTCGGGCCGGTAGCGGTTCAGCGTGTGGGGGGGGGTTGCTTCGTCGGCGGTTGACGATTGGGGGTGGTGATCCGGTAGTTCTCATGGATCGGGTCGCGGGTCTGCCTGTGTATGAATTTGGGGTTCGATTGGGGCTGGTCGGTGGTGATGAAGAATTTGGTAAGCAATTTTTCCTCCACAACAAACCCAGTCAGCATATATGTAGCAAGTTATAACCTAGTCAGCACATACGTGGCATTTTGGCCGATTTTTCTGATTTCAATTTTGGCAAATACATTTTAACGAAAATAATCTTATTATGTTTTTTATTTGACTATTTGAAAATATAGAAGTTTGAAATCTCTTTATACTGAGTATATTCTCAAAATATAAAATTTGTATTTTATTTGTTAAAATTATAATTTCGTACATGTCTACAAAATATCCTATGGTCATGGTCCTTTTTCAAGGTATAATCATATGGTATTTATATGTTAGATAAGTTAAAATGTATAGAAAAATAAAATAATTTTGTTCAACTTTATTTGTCGTATGACAGTTTGCTTTTATTTTATGAATAGAAGTTTAAATTTTTTATTTTTTACTTGAAATATTCAAATTTAATTTATTACTTAGACTGATGGTATTAATTAGGCAGACATTTATGTTATTGGAAGTTGTAACAATGATGTACTTTAATGGAGAGAGAGATAGTAATTCAAAATTATTAATCACAAATATTTAGTAGGGATAATTTTGTCAAAACATATATTTTTATGATTTGATATTACAAAATTATCCTTCTTGATCCGGATCAATTTGATCCGTATAGATTTATTGTTGTTATTATTAGTTAAACTAAAGGCACTTATTTGTACAAACGACTCTAATTAAAAACACACCCAAAAAAACAACCTTAATACTTATTTGTTCATCTTCTAGGCAAAGTTTTATTTTTGATACATTATGTTGGTCATTTTCCAAAAAAAATACGTGATGTTGGCCATTATCAAACAACGTCCATTAAGTTGTCCAGTTCATCAAGAAAATGTAGAAAAAAAGCCCGATCGAGCTTTTTTGCTGACGTGGCGTGATTAAATACTTTCTTATAATTTTTTCTTTAATTTTAAATATTAAATTGAAAAAAAGAACTGGGAAATTTTTTATTTTGGTACACTATGTTGGCCACATTCCATAAAATGTACGTTAAATTGGCCAATTCATAAAAAAGGTCCAAAAAAGCTTTGGTAGGATTTTTTTTCCTAAAGTATAATTCTATATTTTCTTATCAATTTTCTATAATTATACAAAATAAATTAAAGACAAAAATGTATTTTGCTCTCTCTTTTCGTTTTATGTTTTTCTTTTCTCTTTCCGTTAATCTAATTAATAAAATTATAATAAATAAAAATTAATATAAATCATTTGTAAATATAAAAGTATAATATAAATATTAAAAAATATATATTAAATATAGAGAGTTCAAAATTCATTTATAATAGATTTTCTCATATATATTTTTATATATATTTTATTATTTTTTTAAGATTTATTTTATATTCTTATATTTATCTCCGAGTTTATTAATTTTTTATTAATTATAATTTTAATAATATAAAAGTCATATAAATTATTATATTAATTTTATAATTTTTGAATATTTATTTTATGTTTGTATATTTATAACTATTTTTTATTTCTTATTAATTAAGATTTTATTTATTTGATTAAAAGAAAAAAAATGAAGGCAAAACAGGTTTTTGTCTACAACTTAATATTTAAGTAAAAGAAAATTAATAAAATAATATATAATCATGCTACGTCAGGAAAAAAAATTCCATTAAAACTTTTTTGAACCTTTTTTTTATGAATTAGCCAATTTAACGTACCTTTTTTGGAATGAGGTTAACATAGTGTACCAAAAATAAAAATCTTCCTATTTTTTTTTAATCTAATATTAAAAATTAAAAAAATAATAATAAGAAAGTGAAAAAAAAAAAACCTGATCAAACTTTCATTGTATCTTGAAATTTTCGGTAAAATTAAATAAATAATATATATTTAATTCAAAATTAAAAAATTAAATCAATTTCAAAAAAAATTAAAAAAATGTGGCGGGACGCGTTTGGCAAAAGCGTCCCGCCCTTTGGGACGCTTCT
>BMAC01000388.1:476936-507622 GCA_014905375.1 Phtheirospermum japonicum | reverse complement strand
GAATGTAGATCACGTTGGTGGATCATCATATAACGTGGGAGGTGATTACATTCCGACGATGGGAACGTCGGATTTTTACACTCCTGCATATGTTGGACAGTCATTCACCGATCTGATACGTGCCGATTATCCGAATGAAATGGGATATCCGCGTCCGGACTTCCAAACGACGCCTATTCCGATGTCGATTCCTACTGAGACTGCAGATCGTGCACATCAAGTTTGGGGTCTCATGGAGCGTGGTAATAATGATGATGACACGCCGCAGGACGAGGAAGGGACTAACCAGGAACCAGCAGCCCCCCCACCAAGACATGATCACGATCTACGTAGGACGCATAAGAAAAAGAGATGTGGCACGGGATCACACTATTTCTCGTGATTTGTAATTTATTTTAATTTTAATAGTATACTTCGCTTTTGTGTTTTGTCGTTCAGTTCAGAATTCCCCAATCAATAGAGCATACAGTGCAACAACGTAAGAAACATTACATAATAACAACATAAAAGGAATGCCTCCAAGCAATAGAGCACAACAACATAAGAAACATTACATAATAACAACATAAAAGGAATGCCTCCAAGCAATAGAGCACAATAGAGCATACAACGCAACAACATAAGAAACATTACATAATAAAAACATAAAAGGAATGCCTCCAAGCAATAGAGCATACCGTGCAACAACATAAGAAACATTACATAATAAAAACATAAAAGGAATGCCTCCAAGCAATAGAGATTTATTATTACAATAAAACAAAGACGTCAAACTATGAAGACACAAACGCAATCCACACAGGCAGAGCAGTGTCGAAAAGCCAGCGTGCAATGGTCAACGCTACTTCTACTGGTTGAGCCTCCACTATGGTCTGTTGGGAACACATCTCCAAACAGTACTTCCATTTTTGTGAGCAAGGGCTCCTCATCAAAAGCGTTGCAATAGGTTTTGATTGGACAATCCTGCATTCATCACAACAAGTTAGAACATTAATAAAATACTCAGAATACTTTTAATAATTGAAAACTAACATGTTTAACTTACAGGCAGAAATTTCTCTCGTACATTATGATCACCTAAGACCAATTTCAGATTCCCGTTCCAAACAGTACCAGGGGTCCGAACCAGTTCTTTGAAGAACCTGAATCGTTTATGAAGTTGGACAATCCTAGTTGTGATGTCATCTTCAGATAGGGCACGTTGATTTTTGAAGCAGYAGTTAAGTAAACACTTGGCTTCTTTCACTCGGTTGTCTGGTAACAGTTCGTCATCTGGATTCCATCCTCGGATATCATTCTCAAGGATTAGGAATTCAAGTAGACGTTCGTCTCTGGAAAGTGTCCACTTAGTGTTGAATTCACACCCGTAATCTAGTGTTTTCACGCGAAGTGTAGGAACGCCATCTGGGTCGTTGAAGTGGTTTGCCATTAACTTTTTTTTTAATAAGATATGAAGTAATTGATAYGTATTTGCTGATAAATTATCCATTGCATGTTCCCTGACATATTTATAGCAATGAGAGTAATTTATCATTGTAATTCTTGAGATTATTTTGTGGAATAATTGAGGACAAAACAACACAATGGCAAAGCTGACAAAGCTGCAGTGAATTGATGTGTGGGTGGGCAGATATTTATTTGGGTTCGGGGCCAAACAGTACCATTTGAGAAGACAACAMAATGRCACAACAATTATAGTTAGCAAAAGCTGCAGTGAATTGATATGTGGGTGGGCAGCTATTTATTTGTGTGTCATAAAGCATCCAGATGACAAGACAAGTCAAAGGTGTGATTCCCAATTGAATGGGGAAGTGTGACTGTAGGGTCACATCAATTATAGCTGGCAAATGTACATTTCGTATTCCATTTTCTTTTTAATTTCTCTTTTCTTTGCGTGTGTGTTGCATTGTCACTATTTTTGAATTGGGAAATGTGACTGCAAGGTCACAACAATTGTAGCTGGCAAAGGTACAATAATGCAATGCAATCAAATGAAGAATAATAACCACACTATACACATATATCACTCCTCTATATATATGTACACAAAAACAAACTTATTCAAGAGACATAAACTATACTAGCTAATATGGCTAATTTTGACGAAAACCATCCAAATGTTCTAAAAATAGAAAATGATTACTACAATGGACCATGGACCATGGAGATGGAACGAGCCATTTTGGTATTTTTGGGTGCTCGGAATGAAGGGTATCGAAGAGGTGCAAAAAGAGCACACGTTATCATGAGCGTCCCGATGGTAAAATCTATGCTCGAGCGTCGGTTCATATTTTCACCCACTATTGCAGAAATTTACGACCGGATTGAGGAAATGGAAATAAGGTACGGTTGGTGGAAGGCAAGACTTTCTGAAGATGGTGTTTTTCTGGATGAAGAACGTCGRTTGATGTGTATTGATACCATTATCAATAACAATGTCTCTCCAACCTATGTAAAGTCCACCCAGCTGTGTACATCTAGTTATTTGGTTTATGTTGGTTTCATTTGAATTACTAACTTTTTTTTTTGGTCATAAAGGAATACAGTGAGGATGCATCACGGAGGTATTATTTGTATGACATCCCACCATTAATGAAGACCATGTAAGAAACTTTCAATTGATGCGTAATCAATGTATTGGGACTCAAATGTGTAATAAAATGGGATCAGAAATAATCTTAGTTCGAGTGTGCAATTTTTTTTTTTTATATTTAATTTGTAATGTCTGTTTAAATTTGTCACGTCATCTATTTTCTTATTTAATCAAATGTGTAATCTTTTGTTTTTTCTTATTCAATAAAATTATTTCTTCAATATTTATCTAAAATTGCTGATGACAATACCACACATGTATCAATAGGGTTTTCAGCTTTTCATGTGACAAGACCTGACATTATTCCACACGTTTTTCAACTTTATTTATGACAAGACTACACCATACGCATTATATTTTCATCTTTAGCTGTGACAACGACAACACATTGAATACAACTGCCTTGTGAGATTGTAACTCATCTATAAATTTGGAACATTGAACTACATTCTTTACAACCAATTCACACCCTCACACCTTTATTTTTCTCCATCATCTAAGCATTCTCATAAAAAAAAAGGGAAAAAAATGAGTTCAGATCAGCCTAACAATGTACCATATTCTGAATGCGAAGAAGATTTATTTTTCTACGATACGAATTCAATCGAATGGAGCATCCATATGGATACTAAGCTTGTTGACGACCTCCGTGAGAGTAAGCTCAATGGTGTCTACGATCCCAGAAGAGGATTACGCAACAATATCATGTGGATCTTGTTGGACAAAATCAATGGTGCGTTCRGGAAAGACTTCACAATGGACGACATAACCGCTCGAGTTCAACTTCTGGAAAAACGATACAGSCATTTTCATATGATGTTGGGAAACGAACATTGCACTTGGGATCATGAGACCAACGAAGTGCAAGAGGCAGATTGGCTAGTTCGATTTTGGAACGACATCGCAGGCGATGTTGAGTTTACTGCTGCATATCTAAAACATGGAGAACCTTTATTTGGTTTGATGGATCGGGTATTCAATAAAAATTACTTGAATTGCATTTGTCAATACCACAATCTCATTGGAAACCCACCATTACGAATGTGATCGTATCCGTGTAATATCAAATCACTGTAATTTTTATTTTAATCTTCGTTGTTGTTGTATCTTAATTTGATTGTATTTTTAATTTGAAATTAAAATTTCTTGTCATTTGGTTATTTATATTATTTTATTGTATTTTTTTATTTTCAAATTAACTTCTTGTAATTATAAGACATTATTTATAATATGTTTATTTATTTTAATTAATAATTTATTTAAATAAATTATAAATATAACTAAAATCTTAAATGTATATAATATAAATAAATAAATAATATGTGTATTAGGGTTAGGGTTTGGAGATATAAGGCGTATTTTTTTTTTCACTTTTGCCCGTGACGCTCTTGGGAGAAGCGTCCCGATCCCGGGTTTTTTTTTTTTTTTTTCATTTTCGGTCAGGACGCGTTTGGGAGAAGCGTCCCGACCCCGAAATTAATTTTTTTTTTCATTTTCGCCCCAAAAACTTTTGGGACGTAAAACAGGTACGGGACGCTTTTCCAAGAAGCGTCCCGAAGGGCGGGACGCTTTTGCCAAACGCGTCCCGCCACATTTTTTTAATTTTTTTTGAAACTGATTTAATTTTTTAATTTTGAATTAAATATATATTATTTATTTAATTTTAAGTAAAAGAAAATTAATAAAATAATATATAATCATGCTACGTCAGGAAAAAAAATTCGATTAAAACTTTTTTGAACCTTTTTTTTATGAATTAGCCAATTTAACGTACCTTTTTTGGAATGTGGTTAACATACTGTACCAAAAATAAAAATCTTCCCATTTTTTTTAATCTAATATTAAAAATTTAAAAAAAATAATAAAAAAGTGAAAAAAAAATTCCGATCAGACTTTCATTGTATCTTGAAATTTTCCCGATTCCATAAATTGCATCCTCAGGGAAAAGGTATTTGCGGCACAAAATCAAACCTTTAGCAAATCATCTCAGGGTAGTTTTGTAATATACTCTAAGAAAAGTGTATTTTGTGGTAGCTGGCACATAGTTTTATACTCGAGAATCGAGATATTCAATTACTCCAATGAACCTTCAGGGTAATTTTGTGGTTTTCTTTTTTTATTTTTAGCAAGCTAGCTTGCTGGTAAAGCTAATCTTTCCTTTTTTTTTGATAAGGGATAAGAATTGAGAAATAAAATCTCTATCGTATTGCATTTGGAATTTCTGATTTTTAATCAAGTTTTTTACTCTCATTTATATTTATAAACACACATACTTAAAACCTCTATTTAATTTTAGATAATTGTCAAAATAAATAAATAAAATAAAAAACATTCAGAGAAATTTATCCAACGGTCCACTATTAATGACACGTCATTTACTGTGTTGTCACATTCCGTACACACACTTCCCTTCTGCACTTCTATCACTCACAGAGTCACTGGTCACAGGCCCACAGCTAAAGCAATCTCTAAACCTCCTCTGTTTTTATAAACCCTCATTTCTCTTCGAAAAAAATCCCCTGAAAATTAAAATTAAAAAAATCCCCATATCAAAAAAAATGCCTCCGAAAAGAAACCATCTCCGGAAAAACAACAAAGCACCAGTGGCCGCCGGCGCCATGGCCGACTGCGTTCTCCCCCAAGAAATTATGCTCTCCATCGTCACGCGCCTCCCCGTGAAATCAATCCACCGCTTCAAATCCGTCTGCAAACCCTGGTGCAAGCTCTTCTCCACCCCAAAGTTCATGAAAATACACCACGCCCAGCTCTCCCAAAACCCAGAAAACCAGTCCGTCATTATCTACAGCCTCAACGCCAAACACGACCACACCATGACTCTCTTCAAGCTCGAGTCCTGCGAGCAGAGCCCCATTGATCTCGACCCGTATCACCAATCGCTCTACGGTTTCGATTTTGTCGGGTCCTGTTACGGGTTGATCTGCATCGCTTACCCGCCGCTGGGACAGTTGATTTTTGTGTGGAACCCTTATTCAAAGATGTATAAAAACCTCCCGCTCCCGAAGCTGGAAATTGGGGAGCCTAAGATGGTGTCGCTAGGGTTTGGGTACGATGACGAGAGTGATGATTTTAAGGTGGTGAGAATTGTTTCTGTGGAAATGAAGAAGAAAGGGAAGAAAAAGAGCGTTGGGGTTGGGGTTGAGGTTTACTCTTGTAACTCTGATTCTTGGAAAACAATCAAGGTGGGTTTTCAGTTCAGTGTGCTGTGGACTAAAAACGACGCGGTTGTGAACGGAAACCCGTATTGGGTTGCCAAGGTTGATGATGGGAATGCGAGTGGTGGTGCTGATTTGGTGTGTTTCGATTTGAAGAAAATGGCGTTAAAGATCGTGCCTTTGACGAGCCTTAGTCTCGGAGAAAGGGAACAGGTGAAGGTAGTGGATTGGAAGGGTAGTCTTGGTGCCCTCGTGTGTAACAAGAACGACGAGAGGGTTTTGTCGCTTGACGTTTGGGTTTTCGATGATGTTGGGAAAATCTGGAACAAGAATCGGGCTTTTGGGCCGATTGAGTTGAAAGTGGATAGGTTTTTACGGTGTTTGGAGAATGGGATGATTGTTGGAGAGTGTTTAGATGGGAAGCTGTTTGCGTTTGATACGAAGAATAGAAGGGTTAAGAAGATTGTGGTCGATAAAGCCGAAAAGCAGTCTTTTCAGATTCATGGATATACGGAGAGCTTGGCGTATATCAAAGGAATGGAGAAAAAGAAAGTGAAAACTGAGGAGGAACAAAGGGAGGAGGAAAAGAAAATCGACGAGCTGGTTGATAATATCTTCAGGAGGTATCTAGGGCTGAGTGATGGTGCTCCAATTGTTTATTACTGAGGTTTGCTGTTAATTATTGTTATGATCATGTCTAAAAGGTAGGATTAGTTTTCTATGGTATCTCCGAAGCTTGTAGTTGAATGTGTAGTGAATTGAACTGAATGAATGTGTATGGTTTTATGTTGGTTTCATGAAAAAATGGATTGCTTCGGATGGTAATCATTTGTTGGATTGGTCGTACTGTGATCTTTATAATGCGCTTGCGACACATGGATGCTTTTTGAAATTTTGGCATAGCTGTTGTGAGATGGCACTCTGTTTTTCATGTGAAAGTGATTATATAGGTTTGTTTGTGAGTTGTGGTGCTGCTCATGCATTCTGAGTTTCTAGGTTGCAATTTATGTGAGTTGCTTGTGAACGTAACGAAGTTGTGCTTCTTGTTCTTGTTGGGGACGATTATCGGATAGTATTATTCGGCTTTGATCGATCTCTATATCAACCCACATTCGCGATTAAATATATATTTCTTTTTTAATAATTTTGATAATTATAATTCACCAATACTTAATACCGATGAAGTGTACATAGGTTAGTTTGGAATTGTTGACCTGTTTTAGCATTGGGGTAAAATTTGTTTATATTGGTAATTGTTTGATATAATAAGTAATTTTGCTTTAATGCCAAGCTGTGAGTGCTTGTAATTATGCATGTCAAGATAATACTAAATCCTATTTTCTTCTACAATAATTATTATGCATGTCAAGAAAATACTAAACCCTATTTTCTTTTACAATAATTATCTTGCCTACTTTAAAAAGTATCATCCTTAACTGTTATTTAAAGTAACTGTTCCCGATTCCAAAAAATAGGGAACCGTTATATTATTTAAATTTTAGATAATATTTTTAATTATATATATATAATGTATTATATTATTTATAAATATAATACACTATATAATATAAAACAACAACAACGACAAGAGAATTACATTAAAAGCAAAAGAAATCGCTACTGCTGATTTCACGATTTTTTGAAATCTGAAATTATAACAGTAACCAATTCCCGAAACTATTGATTACAGTTTTGATTTTTGAACGATTAATTATGTTTACTAATTATGACCGAAGAATATTAAAATGAATGGAATTCACTTTCCAAGTATATCTATTTAAAAACTCAATTAATTTTGAAATCCCTCCAAAAAAAAAAAGGGAATTGAATCTTGGCGGGACAAAACAAACAACAGCTACATTTCATTTCATCCCCCAATTTTGTCCGCATGCGTAACAGTCCACAGGGGCATTAAAAACGTGACGTCAACAAAGAAAGATAATGACAAATATTCAATTTACGATGACGTGGCATGTTTTATAAACACAGAGTAAATAAATATTTATTTCATACTGTAATAGATAGTTAATGGCGTTTGGATTAAAAAAGCGTACCCAAATAACACGTCCGTCACCGTCACCCCCTCACCGTCACCGCCATTATTACTAATATCAGGTTCGTACTTCCCATTTCTGTACCATCACTCACTCTCTCACTCTGTAAACCCTCTCCAAAAAATCATCAGAAATCCCCAAAACGAAAAACCCTTCATATGGAAAACAATCAACCACCGATCTCCGCCGCCGCCGCCTTGGCGGACTGCGTTCTCCCCCAAGACATGATATTCTGCATCGTCACGCGCCTCCCCGTGAAATCAATCCACCGCTTCAAGGCCGTCTGCAAGCCCTGGTGCAAACTCTTCACCACCCCGAAGTTCATGAAAATGCACCACGCCCAGCTCTCCCAAAACCAATCCGTAATGGTTCTCTCCCCGAATCGCGGCTTCACCTTCTCTCTCTTCGACACCAACGAGAAGAAACCCAGGAATCTGGCCGACCCGTTCCCGGAAGTGCTCTTCGGGATGCGTTTCATTGGGTGTTGCAATGGTTTGATCTGTGTATCTTTCATGCCTACCCTGAAGATAATTGAACTGTGGAACCCTGCTTTGAAGTTGAATAAATCCCCTAGGTGGCCGAATTTGGCATTTTGGGATACTACTGCGATGGTGTCGCTAGGGTTTGGGTACGACGACGAGGGCGATGATTTTAAGCTGGTCAGAATTGTTGTTTCTGAGGGAAAAAATAAGAAAATGAGAGTTGGGGCTGAGGTTTACTCTTGCAACTCCGATTCCTGGGAAACAATTAAGGTGGGTTTTCATTTCCTTGTGCGGTGGCCAAAAAATGATGCGATTGTGAATGGAAATCCGTATTGGGTTGCGGTGGTTGATAGGAATGAGGTTCTGGTGTGGTTTGATATGGGTAAAATGGTGTTCAATGTTGTGCCTCTTTCGAGCCTTAAAATCGGGGAAAAGGTGGATGTGCCGTTGGTGGATTGGAAGGGTGCTCTTGCTGCTCTCGTGTGTAAGAAGAAGGACGAGAAGGTTTTGTCGCTTGACGTTTGGGTTTTTGACGATGCTGGGAAAATGTGGAGCAAGAATTTCACTTTCGGGCCGATCGAGTTGAGGGTGGAGAGGGTTATGCAGTGTTTCCAGAATGGGAAGATTATCGGGGAGTGTTTGGAAGATGGGAAACTGTTTGTGTTTGATTCTGAGAATGGGGGCGTTAAGGAGATTGTGATCGATAAAGCTAGAAAACGATCCTATCAGGTTTATGGATATACGGAGAGCTTGGCATACTTTAAAGGATTGGCGAAAGAGAAGGTGAGGACTAAGGAAGAGGAACTGGAGGTTGACAAGGTCGTTGCTGGTTTCTTCAAGAGGCGCCTGGGAGTGACTCTTACTGTGCCAATTGATTATGGGACTTAATGATCATGGAGTTGAAATTGGTTATTACTGATGTTTGACAGAGTAATTATTGGTATGATCATGTCTAAAAGCTAGGATTAGTTTTCTATGTTATCTCTGAAGTTTGCTGTTGAATATCTGAAGTAGTACTTGTTATGAATCGGCATGGTGTTTATGTTAATTCTCTATTCACTAATTGGGTACTTGTTGGTTGTTGGTTTTGTTATGAATATGCATGCTATCTTTGTATTCTGTGTTTTGGCATTGATGTTGTAAGATGGCACCCTGTTTCATGTGAATGTGATGGTGGGTTGATGCCCTGTTTTGTATTGACGAGGATCTAGACCTAGGCTGTCGATGTTAGGCCCGGCCCAGTGTTTGGCCTGGACTGGGATAGGGATTCATAGACCCAAACTGAACCGGGCTTGTGCCTTGGAAATCTTGGCCCGTCCCGGAACTTTTAGCACCTCTATCTCGCTTACGACTTGATTTACTCTATCAGCGTGCATATGTGATTACAATTGTCTGTCTCTTTCCTAATTCTGAGAATTAATTCTCGAATTCTTAGAAATAATACGAAGAATGGTTGTAATATGAAGTGTGATAGTTTCTTTAGGTCTTATTCGGGGCCGAATAATGTTTGACAGAGTTTACAAGTTTGCTGTTTATGTTATCTGTTTTCATCTTTGTTGTACGTTTGGGATGGGATATGGATTACGATGGGGAGTACTGTCTTTATTTGAATATTCGCTTACCTAAAATGGCAGGAGGACAAAAGATTAAACACAAAGTTTTAACAATTTGTGCCCAAATTTAATTTTGATCTGAAATCTGCGGGATGGTAGCTGATTTGCAAAACTTTAATTTGCATATTCTCTTTTTTGTGTTTGTGTTGCTGCTCATGCATTTGGGTTTGTATATATGGTTGAAATATCTGTGAATGTAACGAAACTGTGCTGGTAGAGGTGTAAGTTGATTTGATATGCATTTAAATCACGATGATTGATGTTGATCTAGGATGTTTTTATTTCTAGTAATTACATATATGAGTGAACTGCTAATTACTTGGTACATAATTATGAGCACCGTATTTTTTGGTCGATCCTTGAAGCCAAGCTGAGCCGATGTGTGGGGCCCACACACAACGCCCCAGGACATCATGTGATTCAATTTTTCTTTTTAAATTTTAAATTCGCGCGCGTGTGTGTGTGTGTGTTAGACTTAGTGCTTAATATTGAGAGCTTTTAGTTGGTTTTGAGTTTTCCTACAGATTACAGAAGTTCAACTCATGAGAATGATGTGTTGATATTTTGTGACAAAGCTTTAGTAGAGTTTTTACTGCTACCTTTTTACATATGTATTGTTGTCTAATAGTTGCTTAATTGTGATGGTAAATTTAGGGTGTTAATTCTCATTTGTTTATCTTATTCATTTTTCTGATTGATTTGGACTATAATAATAATGGTGTTATGTTGGTGATATTTAACATGCAACAAAGCAAATTTGTTATTGTTAAGATTTGCTGTATTTTTTATTTTTCGTATGTTTTATTCAAAATTGTGTTTTAACTTTTAGTACATTTATTTATTATACAGTGCTTTACATAATAGTTGTTGGTGTTTTATTGCTGTACTTGTTAAAGATAGTAAGAAAAAAAAAATTATAAATCTGCCAATAATTTGCAAGCACCCTACGAATAAAAACAAGGCGCAATAGCACCGACTAAAAACAAATAAAGCTTCGCACATATACGAGAACCATAAATGAAGTAAATAAAAGGAATGGAATTTGTTTTTAAATACGTCATTATGACAAAATAAACAATTCATAAATTCCAAAAATGACTAAAAATCTATTAATATGATAAGCAAATTTTGTTGGGATAATTTGGTTATAATTTACTTATTGGGATGGTTTGGTTATAATTTGACAACCCTCGGCTGCAGCTTTGTCGATGTGTGCAGTGCAGGGTTAAATGCATTTACTGACAATATCAACCACTCTTAACAACACTATCTAGTAGGTTAAACAGCACTACAAATTTCATAAGATTGCACCAACACTTTTGAATAAACCTACTAATACACAACTTCTAACAACTTCGAAAAGCATGTTACCCAAAATTAGATGATACTACCTCCATCCCATATTGATAGTCTCACGGTTAATTTTATACGTATTAAGAAATTTGAAGTTTATATAGTTAAAATATTAATTTACTTGTTATTTTTTAATTACGTCCTTCTCGAATTTATTAATGTCAATGAATAATTTAAGAAATTTGTGTTGGAATTAGTATATTTGTTATTGAAATATCAAAAATTTGTATTGTTATCATCAGTGTTACAATTACCAATAGATTATTGGTATTTCAAAAAATATTAATTAAGTACATGTGTGGAAATGAAAAATGTATTATTGGATTTTGGATAGGTCAGTAAATATTCTGAAATGTTGTTAGAATAAAAATGATGATTGGGATTGGGTCAACTATCAAAATTTTTTTTTTTGGAGTCTCATAAAATATTTTTTCTATCACAATGTGCCTCTTACAAGCAATTTCTTGTGAAAAAAAGCAGGTCGTTGAACATGTGAGCTGCACGTTAGTTTTATGATGGCATAACTGTCTTTTACTCCCCGAGTTTCCCGCCCATACCAAAACTGTATTTTTCCGTATAGGTCATAAAAGTAGTTGATACATTTTATATGGGTTGTTGTTACAACCCATAAGAAAACATTTTTAATCATTTTCAAACCTTAAGGGACTATTTGTCCAAGGGTTCGGATACCAAATACTCGTTTGTTCTAAAATTAAAAAATCAAATATTCAATCAACAATTTTTTATAACTTAATATTAGATACTACTAAATACAATATTACCATATAATATCATTATATTTTCCGACATGATTTGAAATCAAATAAGATATAATAATACATTATCATATTTACAATATTATCATATAATATCATTATATTTTTCGACATTATTTGAGATCAAATAAGATATAATAATACATTATCATATTTAGTAAATAGTTAAACGATCTATATTTGTACTAAATAAGAATTCTTACTTTTCAGATAATTTTGAGTATCCAAAGATTGCGAATATTAGAACTCAAAGTCCTAACGAACGAATGTTAGTCCAAACATGCCCTTAATCTAATTCTTCTATTCCATGCCTCCTCTCCCCGTCTAGACTCTACACCCACAAATCTCAAATTTATCCAACAAAACTCAACAAACCCATTTCCTTCATCCCCTTGTCTCTCTATCTCTCAGCCTTTTTGAGTCGCACGTGCACATACACAAACCGCAAGTAAGCCCACTAGCGCCCGATTAACCCGACTAACGGGGAAGTGCAGGGCCGACAAGGGCATATTTGGACGACGACGTGAAGGTTGGTACGAGAGTTCGAACATTGGTGGTTTCGAGGGTTGTTGGGTTTGGGTTCATGGTCTCACGGTTTTAGAAAATTCCGACGACAAGGTGAGGGATCGAGTTCCTAGTGCATTTTTCGGCGATTGATAATTTATGTTGTTTTTGACTTTTATTGAATGATGAATATTGAGATTTTTATTGTTATGGATTTACTCTATATTTAGGTTCCTTATCAAGTTGAAATGTGAGATTGTATCCCCAATACCTTTAACTTTGTTCTTTTAGTCCAAAGACTTCATAATTAGCAGTTTTATTTCCATATACTATATATTTTATATAAGTGAAGCCATTTACGGCATCTATATATCAATGTATGATAACCAAAAAAAATTGAAAATAGAATCTGATATACAACTAAATCTGGTGATCGACTAGTTCATGAACATTAATGTTCTCTAATTCATTAGTTATATCACACACACAAAAGAAAAGAAAAAAAAAACCAAACAAACTAAAATTAATATCTTTGAGTCTCGATTATAGTTCTATTTGACTAAATGGCCAGTATGGCACCTTCTGCTTGAGTAGATTTGTTTGCATATTTGATATGTCACTTGTATTCAAAAAGTGGCAAGCCTTATTAATTAAGATTTACTTTTTCAGTTTTTTATTTGTATTCTTTTTCTATATAAATTGTAAATAATGTAATTGTGCATTTGTTGTTGCTTTAATCAATTTGTATTGAAAACTCTGCCTAGGTTGTGTAGTTGATTGGAAATATTGCCTGAAACAACAAGACAAGACATTGCATGTTGCGAGGGATATTTTTTTTTTATCATGGACATTCTCAATTATTAGACAATATTTTTTTATGAATATTAATGTGATTTTTTTTTGTTTGCTTTTCAGATTAGGGAATACGTTTAATTATTTATCATAAGTTATGATGTTTTATAATAAATAATGCGGTGATATAGTTGCCATATAGCAAAAATAATTTTATTATTAATTTAATGAGTGATTTTATAACATTATCCTCATTTTAATGGTTTAATTAAATAAATAATATAAATTTAATTCAGAATTAAAAAAATAAATTAGTTTCAAAAGAAGTTAAAAAAATCTGGCGGGACGCGGTTGGCAAAAGCGTCTCGCCCACAGGGATGCTATTCGTAAAAGCGTCCCGAACAAAAATTTTATCCCCCAAAGTTTTTGGGGCCAAAATGAAAAAAAAAAAATTACACTTTGGGTCGGGACGCTTTTGGCATCCGCGTTCAGGTAGAAAGTGCAAAAAAAAAATCATGGGGTCGGGACACCTTTGGGAATGACGTCCCGGGACAGAAATGCAAAAAAAAAAAAAATCGGCCAATATAACCTAGAGTAATTCTCCCGTGTGACGGCCACACGGATCCCTTTTCATGTGACGGATCTCTAACCCGCCTACACACAGATCCGCACCAACAAATTGGATTCGATATAAAAGAGAAAAAACGCTGATTTTTTTTTCTCATCTCTTTGTCGCTCCCTCTCCCTGGCACCTTCCCAACCAAAACAGATCTCACCGATTTGACAGAGGCTTTTCATCTCTTGGTCGTTCTCTCTCCCCGAGACCCCGATCCCCAATAGTAACAATTCTTAGCATCGCTGGGCGACGACGTTGGAGGCGTGCATCTGGTTGTCGGAGATCTCGTACACCTGGATCTTTTCGTCGTCGATGAAGGCGCGGGGAGGGTCGGAGGTGGCGCTGCAACTGAGCTCGAATCATTTCTCGAGGCCGCAGATGGCGCCGATGCCGAAGGGGTAGGGGACAGTGAGGTCGCCACATTTGTTGGGACAATTAGTTTTTGTGACGATTTGGGGTTTTAGGATGTTGAATGAATCGGAGGTGGTGGTGGTACCCAATGTGAGGATTATCTATGCTAGGAATGAAAGCTTCCTTTTGCGCATCTTTTTTTGTAATGCAGTAGACAGTGTGTGGAGTCTGTTTTTCGAATTGGTGCAAATGTGACAGTTTTTTGGATAAAAGTGACATATTTTGGTGCAAATGTGACATTTTTATACAGGAAAAAAAAATACAAAAAATAACGATTACTATCAACTATTAGAAAGTGACACTTTTTATTTATAGAGTGACAGTATCATAACTTGACTACTATAATTTGTGTAGCAACTCTTTTTCTGAAAAAAACCAAAAGTGACAATTTTTTTGGACAAAAGTGACATATTTTGGTGGCAAATGTGACATTTTCTTACAGGAAAAAAAAACAAAAAATAACGATTACTACCAACTATTAGAAAGTGACACTTTTTATTTATAGAGTGACAGTAATATCTTAAGAAGTGACAGTATTATAACTTGACTACTATAATTTGTGTAGCAACTATATTTCTGCAAAAAAATCAAAAGTGAGAGTTTTTTGGACAAAAAGTGACATATTTTGGTGCAAATGTGACAGTTTTGAAATTAAAAGTGACAAATTTAGAGTCATAAGTGACACAAATAGTGAAAAATGTGATATTGTTATATATTACGTTAAATATTTAATTATAATATAAAGTGATAGTTTTTAATGCAAAAGTGACAAATTTTATTGAACAAGTGACTCGTTTTATTGCAATATAAATTATAATATAATGTGGAAAAGTGACACTTTTTAGTGCAAATGTGACAATTTTTATCGAATAAGTGACAATATTTCTGCACAATGAAAACATAAACATTCAACACCTACAATACAACGACAACAATTTGGCATCACCATCCAACAAATTTCAATGTGACAACAAATGGAAGCAGCATTGAATTGTCAATTACAAGTATTTATTTAATTTAAACAAAGACAAATTTCAACAATAATTATTAATACACAAACTAGATATAACACAACAAGGAAACATAAAGTACTTAAAAATTATTATACTTTATGAAATTAGGAGACAACACTGTAGTCATATTCTCAGGCACGACCGATTTCTCTTGGACGAGCTCATGCCGTTAAACCTTCTCTTTTTCTTGGACGATCATTCTACTTTATTCTTTGCTCATGTCTTTAAAACTTCTCTTTTTCTTGGCGAGCTCGATGGCTCAACCACCTCTGTTTCTTCGCATGCTGGGACTGATTGCCTAACTTGAGAAATAATGGAGGATCACGATCACTTCTTTGCACACCCCTAGCACTACCTATTCAACCTCCACAAGACTCAAACACTATTTTCCCTGCAACACAAAGATGCTACAATCTTCTAACAATCGCCTTCGCACAAATCTCCAAGGAACAAATGACAATTGGTACCTGAACGGACACCAAAATATTAAACAAAGTAACAGAAGATACTCAAATCCAATTGAAGATAAAATTAGACCCAATACCGCATCCATAAAGTTGGCATGTCGTTGGTCAAGTCCGACGAGAAGTTCGTAATTGCTCTCAACCCGAACTTACTACTCACGATCCTGAACCCACAGCACAGCCTGCTCGACTCCTACTTTTAGCCCTCACAAACTGTCCTGCTTCACAAACCATCAACTAAACTCCATCCCTCAGCACTACCCACAGTCAGCGCATCACCACCACTAACTACAACTTCAACATTCGAACTCACAGTCTCCCCAGCCTGAACCGAAGAATCACACCCGAGTTTATCCAAAATATCCAATTTTGCACTCAAGCAGCATTTATAATTTTAAATCAAACAACATATATCYAATTTTGAATTAAATCTAAAAACTCATGTAAATYCCAGAAAAAAACGAGCGAATCCACCTCTGTACCAAATCACCATACAAAACCCTACCCAGCACCCCCGCCCTCGTCCCTCACGCGAGTGAAATCAAGTATATGCTAATGCAACATCAAATTTTCTAACAAAAATATCAATTATGTGACGCGAAATTAAGCAAACAAAACCCTAAAAGTTACAATTGTAAAACTCATAAACATACAAACAGCACACCTTATTAAAAAGTAGCAGTGCGGTCCGTGAGCGGGGGAAACTAGGGTTCGAAACACACCGGCGATTCGAAAAAACAGCGGCAAGTCGAAAAACACAGCGGCGATTCGAAAAACACAACGACGAGTCGAAAAAACACAGCGGCGAAGCAAAAGGCGATTCAAAATCAACCAAACAATATCTCCGGCAACGCGAGAGAAGTCCAGCGACACAAGGGAAGTCCGACGAATTTTTTCTGGAGAAGTTTTCTTTTCTGAGTGCCCACCCAAATGCTACAGGAGTGCTGCGTGTGTTTTTAATTTCTTTGGTTTTCATCCGATTTTTTTTCGCTTTTATATGAATCCATTTACATTGGATCGGATACGGGTTGAAGTTGGGTCGGAGCCCGTCACACAATAAAAAGATTCGTGTGGTTGCCACATTTAAGTGTTTGCCTATAACCTAAACCTAACCCTAACACACATATTATTTATTTATTTATATTATATACTTTTAAGGGTTTTTTATATTTATAATTTATTTAAACAATTTATTAATTAAAATAAATAAACATATTATAATAATGTCTTATAATTACAAGAAATTTATTTGAAAATAAAAAATACAATAAAACAATATAAATAATCAAATGACAAGAAAATTTAATTTCAAATTAAAAATACAATCAAATTAAGATACAACAACAACGAAGATTAAAATAAAAATTACAGTGATTTGATATTACACGGATGCGATCACATTCGTAATGACGGATTTCCAATGAGATTGTGGTATTGACTAATGCAATTCAAGTAATTTTTATTGAATACCCGATCCATCAAACCGAATAAAGGTTCTCCATGTTTTAGATATGCAGCAGTAAACTCAGCATCACTGGCGACGTCGTTCCAAAATCTTACTAGCCAATCAGGCGCTTGCACTTTGTTGGTCTCATGATCCAAGTGCAATGTTCATTTCCCAACATCATATGAAAATGCCTGTATCGTTTTTCCAGAAGTTAAACTCGAGAGGTTATGTCGTCCATTGTGAAGTCTTTCCCGAACGCACCATTGATTTTGTCCAACAAGATACACGTGATATTGTTGCGTAATCCTCTTTTGGGATCGTAGACACCATGGAGCTTACTCTCACGGAGGTCTTCAACAAGCTTAGTATCCATAAGGATGCTCCATTCGGTTGAATTTGTATCGTAGAAAAAGAAATCTTCTTCGTATTCAACATATGGTACATTGTTAGGCTGATTTGAACTCTTTTTTTTTTTTTTTTTTGTTATGAGAATGCTTAGATGATGGAGAAAACCAAAGGTGTGAGGGTGTGAATTGGTTGTAAAGAATGTAGTCCAATGTTCCAGATTTATAGATGAGTTACAATCTCACAAGACAGTTGTATTGAATGTGTTGTCGTTGTCACAGCTAAAGATGAAAACATAATGCTTATGGAGTAGTCATGTCACAAAGAAAGTTGAAAAACGTGTGGAATAATGTCAGGTCTTGTCACATGAAAAGTTAAAAAACCTATTGATACATTAGTATTGTCATCAACAATTTTAGATAAACATTAAAGAAATAAATTTATTGAATAAGAAAAAATAAAAGATTACACATTTTATTAAATAAGAAAACAGATGATGTGACATATTCAAATATTACAAATTAAACATAGTGCATAGTTGCACACTCGAACTAAGATCATTTCTGATCCCATTTTATTACACATTCGAGTCCTAATACATTGAGTACGCATCAATTGAAAGCTGCTTCCATGGTCTTCATTAATGGTGGGATGTCATACAAATAATACCTCCGTGATGCATCATCACCGTATTCCTTTATGAAAAAAAAAGTTAGTAATTGAAATGAAACCAATACAAACCAAATAATTAGATGTAAACAGCTGTGTGGACTTTACATAAGCTGGAGAGACATTGTTATTGATAGTGGTATCAATACAGATCAATCGACGTTCTTCATCAAGAAAAAACCATCCTTAGAAAGTCTTGCCTTCCACCAACCATACCTTATCTCCATTTCTTCAATCTAGTCGTAAATTTCTGCAATAGTGGGTGAAAACATGAAACGACGCTCGAGCATAGTTTTTACGTACGGGACGCTCATGATAACATGTGCTTTTTTTGCACCTCTTCGATACCCTTCATTCTGAGCGCCTAAAAATTCCAAAATGACTCGTTCCATCTCCATGGTCCATGGGGTGAGTGCAGGATTGTAGTAATCATTGTCTATTTTTAGAACATCTGGATGGTTTTCATCAAAATTAGCCATTATTAGCTAGTATAGTTTATGTTTTTGATAAGTTTGTTTGTGTATACATATATATAGATGCAGTTTTGCCAGTTATAATTGTTGTGCCATTGTGTTGTCTTGTCCATCAATACATTGTGGCACAGAACACAAATAAATAGCTGCCCACCCACACATCAATGCTCTGCAGCTATAGTTGTTGTGTCATTGTGTTGTCTTGTCAACCGGTACATTGTGGCACAGAACACAAATAAATAGTTGCCCACCCACACATCAATGCCCTGCAACTATAATTGTTGTGCCATTGTGTTGTCTTGTCAACCGGTACATTGTGGCACAGAACACAAATGAATAGCTGCCCACCCACACATCAATGCCCTGCAGCTTTGCCAGCTATAATTGCTTTGCCATTGTGTTGTCTTGTCAACCGGTACATTGTGGCACGGAACACAAATGAATAGCTGCCCACCCACACATCAATGCCATGCAGCCTTGCCAGCTTTGCCATTGTGTTGTCTTGTCATCTTTGTCATCAATTATGCCACTAAACAATCTCAAAATTACTTTAATAATTGCTCTCATTGCTATAAATATGGCAGGGAACAAGTAATGGATAATTCATCAGCAAATACATATCAATTACTTCATATCTTATTTGAAAAAACGCTAATGGCAGACCACTTCAACGACACAGATGGCGTTCCTACACTTCGGGTGAAAACACTCGATTACGGGTGTGAATTCAACACTAAGTGGACACTTGCCAGAAATGAACGTCTAATTGAATTCCTAATTCTCGAAAATGATATTCGAGGATGGAATCCAGATGACGAGCTGTTACCAGACAAACGAGTGAAAGAAGCCAAGTGTTTACTTAATTGCTGCTTCAAAATCACCATGCCCTATTTGAAGATGACATCACAACTAGGATTGTCCAACTTCAGAAACGATTCAGATTCTTCAAAGAACTGGTTCGGACCCCTGGTACTGTTTGGAACGGGAATCTGAAATTGGTCTTAGGTGATCATAATGTACGAGAGAAATTTATGCATGTAAGTTAAACACGTTACTTTTTCAATTATTACAAGTAATTTGAATATTTCATTATTTTTCTAACTTGTTGTGATGAATTCAGGATTGTCCAATCAAAACCTATTGCAACGCTTTTGATGAGGAGACATTGCTCACAAAAATGGAAGTACTGTTTGGAGATGTGTTCCCAACAGACCACAGTGGAAGCTCAACGAGTGGAAGTAGCGTTGGCCATTACACATTGGCTTTTCGACATTGCTCTGCCTGTGTGGATTGAGTTTGTGTCTTCATAGTATGATGTCTTTGTGTTGTTGTAATGATAATTCTCTATTTCTTAGGGAATTCCTTTTATGTTTTCATTATGTAATGTTTTTATGTTGTTGCACCATCTGCTCTATTGCTTAGGGAATTCCTTTTATGTTTTCATTATGTAATGTTTTTATGTTGTTGCACCGTCTGCTCTATTGCTTAGGGAATTCCTTTTATATTTTCATTATGTAATGTTTTTATGTTGTTGCACCGTCTGCTCTATTGCTTGGGGAATTCCTTTTATGTTTTCATTATGTAATGTTTTTATGTTGTTGCACCGTCTGCTCTATTGCTTGGGGAATTCCTTTTATGTTTTCATTGTGTTATGTTTTTTGGATAACTACTGAAATGAACGATAGAATACAAATGTGAAGTGTACTATTTTTATAGCTACAATTAAAATAAATTACACATCATGAGAAATAGTGTGATCCCGTGCCACATTTATTTTTATTGTGCTTTCTACGTAGATCGTGATCATGTCTTGGTGGGGGGCTGCTTGTTCCTGATTAGACTCTTCCTCTTCCTCTTCATCATCATTACCACGCTCCATGAGACCCCAAACTTGATGTGCACGATCCGAAGTTTCAGTGGGAATCGACATCGGAATAGGCGTCGTCTGGAAGTCCGGCCGCGGATATCCCATGTCATGCGGATGATCGGTACGTAGCAGATCGGTGAATGACTGTCCAACATATGCAGGAGTATAAAACTCCGACGTTCCCATTGTAGGAACGTAATCACCTCCCAAGTTATATGATGATCCACCAACGTAATCTACATTCAACATAGAAAAAAGATAATTGTTTTAATATTAATCGTAAGAAAGTGACAAATAAAATAGTTATTAACGAATCACACAATTACCGTGATAGATGACTGGCGATGGCCCGGGTGTGCGACTGGGGATGCCCTGTGCTCATCTGGAGCAGGACGAGATACACTCCTCCTGGACGGCCCAGATATGCTCCGTCTCCCGCTATCGGATGGCACGTCCTCATGTAACTCGTGACGAATACGAAGGCGCTGCATCATCTCATCAGCCACCGAGTCAACTACATTGTGCATACGACGATAAGAGTCAAAATCGTCGTCTCTAGCATCGGAAGATACATGGCGGAGTCGCTGAATCTAAGTACCCTACAAGATATAGACGGTTGAACATCAAAACTAAGAAATAATTAAATTCATTGTGTTGGAAAAGAGTGAATAAGATTTGTTACAATGGCCTCGTAGACGCCGACGTCCGAAGGCTGGTATCCTCCCTCTGCATGTCTCTCTAGAGGAGTGATGAAACGTTGTGTATTCTGTTGATACCAACTCCGATATCCACTCATCGCATCCGCATCTCTCCGAACCGAAGGGCCTTCTATCCTCGTGGACCATCGTACCTCCCAAGCCTGGATCCAGGCATGATGACGTAAAGTCCACTGAACGTGATGCTCCTGTGCCCGAGAGACAGCGTGCAATGTCTCCACATCAACGTCTATGCTCGCCGGTGTACTCTAACGTATGCCAAACTGACGGGTCACCCGATTGGGAAAATGATACTCAACAATCGACCAGCAGATTAGTGGGCACTGGCTCAACCAGTTTATAGTCAAACATCTCTCCCCCAGAACTTGTATCTCCGGTGCATCCAAATCGTAGGGTTCCCATGTCCACTGCACATTTGAATAATCGTCATCAGTTCGCACCATATTAACAATATAAGTAATATTTATTCAATACTCTACCTCTGACTCGTTTAACCGATCAAGCGACTCCCGAAATATTCGCAGCGTATGTCTGGAGCTCCGAGTATAACTATACTCCGCTATCCACCTGCGATAACATACATCGAAGGTTATTGAAACAAAGAATATTACTAATAGTTGTATAATTAGTATTGCCATTTAAAATTATACTTGGCACCATACGGTGGTACGGGCAACGTGATGTCATCGACTGCATCGTAAATGGTCCGATGAAGATTGAGAGAACTGCCCCTGATCTCTGGTCTGACAGATGAAATCCGTGACCAAGCCCAAATCTGCAATAAATCCAGTGGACCGCTGATCGTCTTCTTGTCATCTTCCACCGCATTACACATCTGACGATATAAGTGTGCAAGCACAACACTACCCCAGCTAATACCCGATGCCGTGTTATCATCCTCAAAATGCCGTAGGTAGGTTACGGAGACATAGTTGTTCGTTGTGCTTGACAACAATAACGAACCTAACAATAAGAGTGCGATCCCACGGGCGTACTGCACGACCTCGTCCTGCGGCATATCATCGTCTGGCCGTCATCTACTGAGGTGCTCACTCAAAGTCTTCAGTTTCAAATGACTAGCACCTTTCATCTCCACCTCGTAATCCACAGTGTACCCTACGTAGTACCTGACGTTTCCGCCCATTCCTCCCTGCTCCACTCCGCGTCATCCTCGATCATCGGGGCACCTTCAATCGGAAGACCCCAAATAACAGCCACATCCTGGAGAGTGATCGTCGCCTCTCCCACTGGCAGATGAAAAGTATGCGTCTCGCGACGCCATCTCTCTACTAGTGCGGTGATCAGGTGGCCGTCCTACTTCGACATCGCCCCACAACATGCGACCCCGTAAAATCCCCAGCGATGTAGCACAGACATAACTCGAGGATGAAGACCATCACGCTCGTCCCATAAAATATAGCCTCCTGCCCGCTTCACCGTCAGAACCCCATCTATACGACCACTTACAACGCTGCTCGATCTATGTAAACTCTGTCGGCTCAAGAGCGATGATGCCATCTGCAAGATAGTTACATAGAAATGAGGATGAAATATTAGACGAATATAAATGTTGTTATTATTATTCTTATTGTCATTATTATTATTCTTATTATTGTTGTTGTTCCATATGAATGAGATAAATATATATTATCAATACAAGGCAAGTGCATACAATATAAAAGAAATACAACAACAAACCCGAATATTAGTTAGGCTCCGAATTCATACACCAACAATTATAAATGTTCAAATCAATGCAAATTACAACTTCTAAAAGTGCTAGCGAATTACAACAAATGACTAATGGAAAGATCTTCGCCATATCTAACATCAATGCCTGGAACCAGAACGTCCACCGCCTTGTGAGGAATTAGCCACATCTTGTGCATGGTATCGTTGTCTTGCGTGTACTTGGGCTTGGTCCATTTCGTTGGGGATTCTACTACCCCTGAGTCATCCAACTGTTCGCTGCCTCCTTGTGTGCGGATTGTGAACCAATTCAAAACTTGCCTCATTCCAGTTGATTTGCATCTTTTTGTACATATTTTCATTAACGTTTTTGTTTCACGTTGCGTGTTTTTCGCTTGCTTTTTGTTGCTTTAGGAGTCGATTTGGCCATTTTTCGTATTTCTAGATTTTCTTAGTTTTTGTACGTTTTATTAGTAATTTTAGTAGTTTTTCACTTTTCCATTTTTCTTGGCCGTAGGATGTCCAAGCGGGGCCCACGCTCGTTTTGGATCTTTAATACTCGACTCGGGAATGGACGGACAAAGCAAGGAAGCGCAGCGGACGAGGTTCGATAAACCGGTGGACGCGAAAAGAATGAGAAATCGAGCCGGGCACTGGAATCCAGTCGGTCGACTGATTGTTCAGTCGATCAACTGACTTTGTAGTCGATCGACTGAACCGGCAAAATCGACTGGATTCCAGGGAATTTTGGCATTTTGGATGAGGCAGTCGATCGACTGCCTACTTGGACGATCGACTGCGGTCGGTCGACTGGACCCCTCAAGATCGACTGGATTCCAGGGCTCCAGGCCGTTTTGACATCGCAGTCGATCGACTGCCGACATAATTGATCGACTGCCAGTCGATCGACTGAAAAGCAGAAATTTTGAAGATTTAATCACTCAGACGTCATTTCAATGAAACAACTTGTCCTGTGGCTTTCTTCTCCAAGAAAGCTTCTCCAAACCAGAGAAAACACTTAGCTTCATACTTTTGCTTATTTTAATTTCTATAATTCCTAGTAATTAGTTGTAGATTAATCAAGYTTAGATCTTAGTTGTTTAATATTCAAGCTTTGTTTTAGTTTCCTTTGTGAAGAATCTTTCAGCTTTCAAGCTTTTTCTCATTCAAACTTTTKTGTAATCAAGTACATTTGGTAATCTCTTTCCTTTAATATAGTTTCATTTMCATGTTATTTTCTCTTRAACTTGTATTGAAATTTGATTCTTGCTTTGTGGTTGTTTTGATCTTTCAAAATCCMTATCTTCATTTTATAGYTTTCTARCTTATGGACTTATGCTTTTAAGTTATAAAGTTGTAATCAATTTCTAAGTTTRTAAAAGTTTATTAAGATCTTCCTCTTTAAGCCCTTGATTAATGCTAAGTACTTATGTTRACTTATTCAAATAAGTTGACTTTAATTTCCCCTCCATTTTCCTAATTTCAAATTATTAAGTTTTAATAGTTGATTAAGTTTAGATTGATCATTTTTATTTTAAGCTTAATTTCCTTTAATTATTTTAATGTTTTTAATTCTTAAGTTTCAATTTAAATCTTAGTTATAAAAATCGAACAATGACTATCGCTTTCTTAGGTTAAACTAGTTTAAGCAAAACCGACGATAAGAACGATAAAGAAAACCGAAGGCCGATCACATCCATCCTCGAGAGACACGACTCGGAACAACTTACCGCATCTACAATCGACTCCGTACTATTGCGGAGACGATTCTTAGAGCGCTAAGAAACCCTCGATCAAATTTTGGCGCCATTGCCGGGGATGGATTAAGGCCAATGACATTCTTAATTATTCTTATTGTCGTCGTAAATAGTAGTTAGTTAATTATTTTACATTCGATACGCGTAATCTTTTGTCGTTTGTTGTGTTTGCAGGGTAGGTCCCATGTCCCGTTACCTCCGCTAGTATCACCAATAATCGAGAAGCGAACGATGAAAACCCTGCTCGAGAACCAGATTCCGCCCGCCCACACTCCAAACGGTCAAAGGATGCCTCCGCCGCTTGATTGATTCGGCCGAGGATGGAAAACTACCGAGCTAGTTTGCCATACGATAACCCTTACATCCAAACTCCCGAATATCCAAATCCATACACCACTCCCAAATATGACGACCCGTATGCTTCGATCGGAAAAGAATGGATCTACTCTTCCGATCATTATGACCCAAACCCTCCACATTCACCTCCATTTTCACATCCCCTTAACCCGAGCATAGATCCGTATGCACCGACTAGTGATCCTTTTTATCCGGGTTATGACGATCCATATGTTCCACTTGCCCTTCCGTCGAGCTACGATTCTTACAATCTACCCACCTCGAGCTCGTATACCGTGAGCGATGACCCTTATACCTCACTCTTTCAAGATTCGTCTACGTCCCAACTCCCGGACGTGGAGTCTCTCTTAACCAAGCTCATGGAAAGCCTCGCTCGCATGGAGACCCACGCTAAGCAAATGGCCAATGACGTGGGTGAGCTTAACAAACCGTGCCTCGACGAGATTCCCTTCTTTGATGAGGCGGTGCCCACGGTCGTTGACGAGAATGACGATCTTTCGAAAGAAGAGCGCTATGAGGTGGATGTTGAAGACGAAGAGAATGGGTCGGAGGACAACGTAACCCCTCTCGGGTATTGTGAAGAGGTTGTAGTGGAAAGTGAGGGGGTGTTATCTTCGGGGTCTCCGATGGCACTTGGATTGTCGAGCTTACCTGCTTTAGACGAGGAAGATGTGCTGGATCCTACTCTCTCGTGCCCGACTATGCCTATTTCTAAATTCGAGAGAGATGAGATGACGGTCGGCGAGACGGAGAAATACGTCGACCCGTTTTGGGATGATCACGTTTGGGTGGTCGACTACTCACGCTTACGACCACCGAAGCAAGCCCACGTTCTTGATGTCTCGGTCTTCCAGCTTGCCCGACGCGCACGCCTTGGTGATTCTGATCACCCGGTGTGTCTACTCGAGAACACCAAGGCGTGGCATGAGCGCTGGGTCGTTCCCGCCTAGTGAGGCCGGCCAGGAGAAGCACCGAGCTGACGGGCTCGACAATTCCACCGAAAAAATATCTGAGGACGGCCACTGAGTCGGCGGAAATGTCTTAGGTCGGTACTGAGGCGGTGGACATGAGAATAGATATTTTCGGAATGACCAATGAGAAAGTGCCATGTGTTTAATTAGGGTTTTGATGGAAAAACTATAAATAGGCCTCTCCAAGAGAGAGAAGGGGATCCCCAATTTTTTAGAGAGAGAAACATAGAGAGCCTTAGAGAGAGAAAGCTTGTATTTCAAAGTCCAGCACCTGTAAAAGGGTCCGGTTAAGGCCGATCCGAACTGATTTTGAGGAATAAAAGTTAAGCACTTTTTCCCACTCGTTTCTGCTTTCTTATTGCTGTTCTCCTTGCCTATTTTGGTTTTATATTGGTTGTGTTACTCTTAACATAAACATTAGCTTAATTACGCAATGAGGACATTGCTAGGGTTTTAAGTGTGGGGTGGTTAGAATCGTCCTAGGTTTTTAATTTCGTCGCGTGCTTGCTTGTGTTAGTTTGAGAAACGTGTGTGCTATTGTTGCTTGGACCCTTGGCAGAAGTGACGCGGTTTTGATGATTTGTTAGGATGTTTAGATTTTCGATCGAATTTAGTGGATTTAGGTGGTTTAACTTGTTGGGATTCCCGTTCGGTTTTAGCTTCGTGCTATCCTTGTGCTCGTTTGGAACTAGTGCCTCAACTAGCCCTCGTCATTGAACACTCTCTATAGGTTTTTGTTGTAATTTGGAGTCATCAATTGCTCCACGTGCTCGATCGAAAAATTCGAAAGTTGCTAGTAGCAACGAATGATCGGAGTCATTTGATAGCCTCGTATTTTCACATTATTATGCAAGTACCTCACGTCTACGGTACATAAAAAAAAAAGAAAATACGAAAAGAGATGAATAAACAAGGATACGTTATAAATCCTTGAAGTTATTGTATAGCACGTTTTTCCATTTGTTTCGATTTTTAGTATACTTTTGTAAAGAGAAGTGTTGATGATCTTGGCTAGTCGGGAGTCGAATAACGGTTCGAGCGTGGATAGACCTTAGCCGGGCAAGGACGGGGAGACCGACTTGTTGGATTGTTTAAGTCCTTTTAGGTTTCGGAAGTCGATCTAAACTTTCCTTAGCAAATCACATTGTCGTCCTTTTAGCCGAAGCTAACAAACAACGTAGCGTACGACGTCTCGAACTATTTTTGTGCATAGCCTAGGGTTGGTCGGGGGTAGCTTTGTAAATATACGTTAGTTTTGCTTGAGGACAAGCAACCGTTCTAAGTGTGGGGTGGTTGATTTGCATCTTTTTGTACATATTTTCATTTTCGTTTTTGTTTCACGTTGCGTGTTTTTCGCTTGCTTTTTGTTGCTTTAGGAGTCGGGTTGGCCGTTTTTCGTATTTCTAGATTTTCTTAGTTTTTGTACGTTTTGTTATTAATTTTCGTAGATTTTCACGTTTCCATTTTTCTTGGCCGTAGGACGTCCAAGCGGGGCCCACGCTCGTTTAGGATCGTTGATACTCGACTCGGGAATGGCGGACAAAGCAAGGAAGCGCAGCGGACGAGGTTCGACAAATCGGCGGACGCGAAAAGAACGAGAAATCGAGCCGGGCGCTGGAATCCAGTCGACCGACTGAATGTTCAGTCGATCAACTGGCCTTTAAGTCGATCGACTGACCCGGCTAAAATCGACTGGATTCCAGCGAGTTTTGAAGTTTTTGACATGGCAGTCGATCGACTGCCTACTTGGCCGATCGACTGCTGTCGATCGACTGGGTCCTCTCAAGATCGACGGAATTACAGGGCTTCAGGCCATTTTGACATCGCAGTCGATCGACTGCCGACACGATCGATCGACTGCCAGTCGATCGACTGCTTTTTTCAGTCGATCGACTGAAAAGCAACATTTTTGAAGATATTAGCAATCAGACGTCATTTCAGCAGGAACAACTTGCTCCAGAGGCTTTCTTCCCCAAGGAGCTCCCCAAACCAGCTTTTTCTCCATATTTTTCATATTTTAATTTTCTAAAATTCCTAGTAATTAGTTATGGATTAATCAAGCTTAGATCTTAGTTGTGTAATGTTCAAGCTTTGTTTTAGCTATCTTTTGTGAAGAATCATCCAGCTTTCAAGCTTTCCTCCTTCAAGCTTTTGTAATCACATACATTTGGTAATATCCTTCTATAATCTAGTTTTATTTTCATGTTATTCCTTTTTAATATTGTGTTGTATTTTGGATCATTAGTTTAGTGTTTCTTTTGCTTATCAAACTTTCAATTTCATTTTATAGCTTTCTAGCTTATGAACTTATGCTTTTAAGTTATAAAGTTATAATCAATTTCTAAGTTAGTAAAAGTTGTTAAGATCTTCCTTTTAAACCTTAATTAATGTTAAGTATTTATGTTGACTTATTCAAATAAGTTGACTTTGATTTTCCCTCCATTTCCTAATTTAAAATTATTAAGTTTTAATATGTTAATTAGTTTAAATTGATCGTTTTTAATATAAGCTTTAATTTCCTTTAAAAGTTTTAATGTTTTTAAATCTTAAGTTTCAATTTAAATCTTAGTTATAAAAACCGAACAATGACTATCGCTTTCTTAGGTTAAATTAGTTTAATCAAAACCGACGATAAGAACAACTGAGAAACCGAAAGCCGATCACATCCATCCTCGAGAGACACGACTCGGGACAACTTACCGCATCTACAATCGACTCCGTACTATTGCGGAGACGATTTCTAGAGCGTCGAGAAATCCTTCGCATCATTAATCTAAACATGTTGAAGGTTCAATCTGAAACGGTGGGGATCTCTGGATTATGAAATTTGCGGAAAATTTTATAACGAATTTTAAATAGAGCTGATCCTGTTTCCAAAAACTGCTTGTCTAATTTCTTTTGAGAATTAAGTTATGTACACTTTAATTGTTGGACGGAGTTGAATTTTGGGTATAATATGTACGATATATAGTGGTTAAATATGAATAGTGGTGGAGATCAAGTTTTGAAAATTTGTGAACACGAATAAAGGTTGTGATGCTTGCGTTTGATTTATTGATCATATACTAACGGACTGAGTAAGGTCTATTCGTTGAGTTTGTATTAATGTTGGTTTTTGAGGATTACTTTATGTGTTGCTTGGACCTTAACCCGGGAATGGTCAACGCAAACAAACGCGATGAGGTCGTGTGTTCAAATATTCAAAGGATGATCCATTTTGTTGCTCGAAATCTAAGGTGATGAGGTCGTGTATCAACATAACACAACAAAATCAACACAAATCGAGATAAGTATTTATTTTGTTTTAGATGTGTTTAAATGAGGATGGTATGGTTTGGTTGATTGATGTGGTTGTCATGTGTAATACTTCCTTATTGACTTGATTTATATGGGGATAGACTTATGATTTATTTGATTTAATAGAGATAAACGTATGGTTTATGTGATTATATAAAATATTAATTATCCATGGGGTTGGATAGATTTGATTTTAAAATTCTTTTATGGTTTTGATAGAATGAATGATGGTATATTAATCATGCGTGGAGAGTGCTAATTGGACTTATGTGGTTTTATTTTGTGGGGATATGCATGTGGTTTAACATTCGGTTGATGAGGACTTATTTTGTTTTATATGGTTATGAACATGCTAAGAATTGATCATTTTTACACATTCCCGTACGAAAATACAGCACTGCCACACTTCAGTAAATTGGTCATAACTCACTGTTGGATTATCCGTTTTGAGATCCGATTTTTGCATTGGAAACTAGACTCGTAGGGCTTTCCAGTGATATGTATTTGGTTTTTAATTCATTACCGATTAAAACAGTTTAATCTTCAAAGTTGGTATATGTGTGCTGAGAACTTTGGTTCAGTTTTTGTTTTGATCCTATATGGCTTGATGGTGGATATGATATTTGTTGTTGTGGGGAATGGAGACCTTTGATGTGAAAAATATTTGATTAACATGTTATTGGCGCGAGTAAGGTTGTAATATTCGGATGATATTTTCTATGATTATGCTAACGAATCTGGGTGTAGGGCCTGTTTAGGTCGTATTAACCTAGGGTTAATTTGTGGGTTGCCCGACATGTAATTCGGAGATGGGTAACCCAATGCGAAGAGGTCGCCAATGTTTAAGACCATGTACCAGGTCGCGTGTTCAAACATTGACAAAAAGGAGATCGGGGAATTATGCTACCTAAAAACAAAAAGGTCGCGTAGATGGATATTCGAGGAGAGGTGAATTTTCCTATAGCGCCAATATGAATATGTATCGGGTACGCTTTTTGAAACCTCATGAAAGGGACGGTTTTCCATTTTATGCCCTATTTATTTTTATGTGGTTGAGCATGGGGGAATAATTGATTTATGCGATTTAATATGGTGACAAGATTTATTTGAGATGATTTAAATGGTTGTGGTGTGTGATTTAATTTAAATGATTAAGATCTGGCCACATGTGGAGTTTATGTCGTAATAGTTTATGGTTTGGTGGTTTATGATTTGAGTTCGGAGAATACATATAATTAACTCGTTACGGTCTCC
>BMAC01000388.1:465410-476911 GCA_014905375.1 Phtheirospermum japonicum | reverse complement strand
ATCGTCACCTGTTCTTGGATCCTGGATAACATTTTCGTATAATCGTCGAGCGAACGACGTAAACCAAACGCGCTACTGTGGGAGGCAACCCACGGACTTTCTAACTCTCTTCTTGTTTTTCTTTTAATTTAGTGTGTATATTCTATATTTAAATAGTGTTAATGGAGTTTTTTGGGTTTGTGTAGGTTCAGCCATGGAGTCTTGGGACAAAAGAGGATCGAAAATGGAGGTTGGCTGCTGAAATGCAGTCGATCGACTGAATACCTAGTCGATCGACTGGTATGTAGTCGATCGACTGCCAATGACATTGCTAGGTTTTAAGTGTGGGGTGGTTAGAATCGTCCTAGGTTTTTAATTTCGTCGTGTGCTTGCTTGTGTTAGTTTGAGAAACGTGTGTGCTATTGTTGCTTGGACCCTTGGCGAAGTGACGCGGTTTTGATGATTTGTTAGGATGTTTAGATTTTCGATCGAATTTAGTGGATTTAGGTGGTTTAACTTGTTGAGATTCCCGTTCGGTTTTAGTTTCGTGCTATCCTTGTGCTCGTTTGGAACTAGTGCCTCGACTAGCCCTCGTCATTAAACACTCTCTATAGGTTTTTGCTTGTAAATTGGATTCATCAATTGCTCCACGTGCTGGATCAAGAAAATTGTAAATTGCGAGTAGCAAAGAACGATCGGAGTCGTTGATAGCTTCGTATTTTCATTTATTTATTCAAGTACCTCACGTTTACGGTACCGTTAAAAAAAAGAGGAAAAAGAAAAAGAAAAGAAAAATACGAAAAGAGATGAATAAACAAGGATACGTTATAAATCCTTGAAGTAATTGTGTAGCACGTTTTTCCATTTGTTTCGATTTTTAGTATACTTTTGTAAAGAGAGGTGTTGATGATTTTGGCTAGTCGGGAGTCGATTAACGGTTCGAGCGTGGATAGACCTTAGCCGCGGCAAGGACGGGGAGACCGACTTGTTGGATTGTTTAAGTCATTTTAAGTTTCGGAAGTCGATCTAAATTTCCTTAGCAAATCACATTGTCGTCCTTTTAGCCAAAGCTAACAAACAACGTAGCATACGATGTCTCGAATTATTTTTGTGCATTAGCCTAGGGTTGGTCGGGGGTAGTTTTGTAAATATACGTTAGTTTTGCTTAAGGACAAGCAACCGTTCTAAGTGTGGGGTGGTTGATTTGCATCTTTTTGTACATATTTTCATTAACGTTTTTGTTTCACGTTGCGTGTTTTTCGCTTGCTTTTTGTTGCTTTAGGAGTCGAGTTGGCCGTTTTTCGTGTTTCTAGATTTTCTTAGTTTTTGTACGTTTTATTAGTAATTTTCATAGGTTTTTCACTTTTCCGTTTTTCTTGGCCGTAGGACGTCCAAGCGGGGCCCACGCTCGATTGGGATCATTGATACTCGACTCGGGAATGGACGGACAAAACAAGGAAGCGCAGCGGACGAGGTTCGATAAACCGGCGGACGCAAAAAGAACGAGAAATCGAGCCGGGCGCTGGAATCCAGTCGGCCGACTGATTGTTCAATCGATCGACTGACTTTGTAGTCGATCGACTGAACCGGCAAAATCGACTGGATTCCAGGGAAATTTGGCATTTTGGACGAGGCAGTCGATCGACTGCCTACTTGGCCGATCGACTGCGGTCGGTTGACTGGACCCCTCAAGATCGACTGGATTCCAGGGCTCCAGGCCGTTTTGACATCGCAGTCGATCGACTGTCGACATAGTCGATCGACTGCTTTTTCAGTCGATCGAATGAAAAGCAGAAATTTTGAAGATTTAATCACTCAGACGTCATTTCAATGAAACAACTTGTCCTGTGGCTTTCTTCTCCAAGAAAGCTTCTCCAAACCAGAGAAAACACTTAGCTTCATACTTTTGCTTATTTTAATTTCTATAATTCCTAGTAATTAGTTGTAGATTAATCAAGYTTAGATCTTAGTTGTTTAATATTCAAGCTTTGTTTTAGTTTCCTTTGTGAAGAATCTTTCAGCTTTCAAGCTTTTTCTCATTCAARCTTTTKTGTAATCAAGTACATTTGGTAATCTCTTTCCTTTAATATAGTTTCATTTMCATGTTATTTTCTCTTRAWCTTGTATTGAARTTTGATTCTTGCTTTGTGGTTGTTTTGATCTTTCAAAATCCCTATCTTCATTTTATAGTTTTCTAACTTATGGACTTATGCTTTTAAGTTATAAAGTTGTAATCAATTTCTAAGTTTGTAAAAGTTTATTAAGATCTTCCTCTTTAAGCCCTTGATTAATGCTAAGTACTTATGTTGACTTATTCAAATAAGTTGACTTTAATTTCCCCTCCATTTTCCTAATTTCAAATTATTAAGTTTTAATAGTTGATTAAGTTTAGATTGATCATTTTTATTTTAAGCTTAATTTCCTTTAATTGTTTTAATGTTTTTAATTCTTAAGTTTCAATTTAAATCTTAGTTATAAAAATCGAACAATGACAATCGCTTTCTTAGGTTAAATTAGTTTAAGCAAAACCGACGATAAGAGCGATAAAGAAAACCGAAGGCCGATCACATCCATCCTCTAGAGACACGACTTGGGACAACTTACCGCATCTAAAATCGACTCCGTACTATTGCGGAGACGATTCTTAGAGCGCTAAGAAATCCTCGATCACCAGTCCTCCGCATCGGGCAACGGTTCAAATGCCCCAGCAGAGTATGTGCGTAGGTACGCAGCAGTGCTGTAGTAATCCTGGACGTAAACACGAGGATCCGCTCTAAATTCGGTACACGCCTCTATTGCATGGGAGCACAGAATACCGCTGCTCACCCATCTACCACATGAGCATTCTACTCTCGACAAGGAAACTCGAAAGATTCGATTACGAGCTCCTCCGCCGACCTTCGCAGAGACTTCGGCCATTTGTGTCGCCCAATTAAAGCCCCTAACATCGTAGGATGACCCCAATTGCTGTCTTTCTCTGAATAGGTTGTATATCTTATCAGGCCAAAATTGCTGCATGTTATGGACTCTCGTCGCATCTTTCAAACGATCGTAGAAATTTTGAACACTTCGAAGAAATGTGATTTGGACGATGGTGGTTATTGGGAGTCGTCTAGCACGCTTCATCACTCCATTAATGCACTCAGACATGTTGGTCGTGAGGATGCCACACCGTTTGCCGCCGTCGTGTGACAATGTCCACTTGCTCTTATCAATGCCATCCAGGTACGCAAATGCATTCGGATCAAGCGCCTTGATCTGCTCCATTATTCTGTGAAAGACTGCAACCCTGGGTTCTGTTCCAGCTTTGAAACACATATCCTTCAATTTCACCGATTTGGCATGCGTGTTGAAGTTAGAAGAGATATGTCGCAAACAAAAAACATTAGAAGAGAATGCCGGAACTTGTTCTAGTGCACTGAGTAGACCGGCATTCCGGTCAGATATAAGACAAACCCCTTCTATGTCGCGAACAATATATTTTGCAACCATGTGAAGGAACCAATGCCACGAGCTGTAACTCTCTGAATCAACAACTGCGTACGCTAGAGGCACGACTTGTTGGTTGGAGTCAACTGTAACTGCCATCATCAACGTGTGCTTGTACTTTCCAACCAAAAAGGTTCCATCAACGCTGATCACCTTGCGTCAATGTTTAAAATCCTCGATACATGATCGAAATGCCCAAAATACAAATCTTAGCATGTGCACATCGGGTATGCCAGAAGATTTGTGTCGCCACTCGACCACGGTCCCCGGGTTGTACATCTGCAATGCCTCCATGTATTTTGGTAAATATTGGACCGACTGCTCCCACGTCCCGTACACATTTTCACGAGCCCGGTGCAAACCTTGCCACGCCTTGTGATACGGCACAAGGTAATCATATTCTTGTTTGACAGCCTGCTGGACATGTAAGCCGCTATATGACGGATCCTGCTCGACGTGGCTGGTAATGAGCATAGCAATCAAATTTTTACACAAATTGGGGTGATCTTTACGTGTAAACGATGCAAGACATCTTTGCTCAGAAACCAGTCTTGTGATTACCCAAGCACCCTTCCATTTCCGAAAACTAGCGCGGAGCCACCACCCGCATTCGGATGATTCGTTCATATCTACATGATTCTCACCAAGTGAACTCGACATGCAAGTAATTTTTCACATCACAGGATTGCTTTCTACAACTCTATACGAACACTTGGTGACGCGCACGGAGTAATCTTTGACAGGCCACATCAAATGTCGTTTATCTCTAAATATCATGCCTATTCTCAACACTCCTTCGTTTTTATTGTAGTACAAGTCCGGTTGAGGGACACCAATAGAATCAATAGCAACGTCTTCGTATACGGTATCGAAAAATGGTATGTTCTTGTACAGTGCCGAGCCTCTATCCGCTCGTTTATGGGTTGTAGGGACAAGTTCATTCAAGGTAGGTTCAAAAGGATCTTCATCTGGTACGCTACCCCCCAACTGAAAGAATTCCTCGTCAGTTTCATGACCATCATCATCTAGTTCGTCTAAACCATTTTCGGAATCGCTTCCTTCATCTGGTCCGAAGCAATCGGCGGGGTAGTTCGGGATCATCGGTGGGGGATGATGCTCGGTGGATTCTACATTTGCATATCCACTCTCGTCTCGTAGAATCGATACACACATGTCGTATTCATTGCCAGAAGACATATTCGCACTTCTAAAAATATAAATAAATTCATATATTCACATAATTAATAATTTCTTATAAATTAAAATATTCACATAATTAGCCATTTCTCACAAAATAAATAAAATCATCACATAATAGATAATTACATTACAAACAAATAAATTAAAATTTTCACATATTTAATAATTTTTCACAAAATTAATAAAATCACATATTCCCGTAATTCATAATTTATTCACAAGAAATTAAATAGAATATCACAATTGAAGGTCAATATTTTCCATAATCAATTTCCATGAACAATTCACAAATTTTTTTTTTAACAATTTGCATAAAAAATAACAATTTCCATAAACAAGTCACAAATAAACCTAATAAATTTTCGTAAATGTTCATAACTAAAATCTCGTAAATATTCACGAGCAATTAAATAGAAGTTAATAATTTAAGGTTAATATTTTTCATTATCAATTTTCATGAATAATTCACAAAAAAATTACAATTTCCATAAAAAAAATTAACAATTAATAAAACAATTCACTCCCAAACCTAATACATTTTCGTAAATGTTCATGGCTAAAATTTTCTAAATATTCACAAATAATTAAATAGAACATAATAGTTTAATGTCAACAATTTCCATGAACAATTCAAAAAACATTAACACTTTCCCCAATCAATTAACAATTATCAAAAAATTTCACAATCAAACCAAATAAAATTTTGTAACTATTTATAATTATAACTCACAAACATCTAACAAAATAAATACATAAATTGCAAACTAAAAATAAATCTAACTGCAATTTAACTAAAATTAAAAATAACAATAACAATATAATACATAAATACTAAAACTAACAACTAATTACAATTTATTAAAGTAAATTAAATAAATGAAACTTACCTTAAAAATGGGAGTGGCCGCTGCCCCTTGTTCTTGTTTCGCCTCGCCGGTTGCTGTAAGTGAAATGGGAGAGTGGCGTGGGTTAGGGTTATAGGGCGCGCGATTTTTTTTTTTTTTGCAAAACTGCCCCGGGACGCCATTCACAAAGGCGTCCCGACCCCAAAATTTTATTTTTTTTCAAAACCTACCGGGACGCTATTGCCAAAAGCGTCCCGACCCCCCACGTATTTCTTTTTTCATTTCGGCCCAAAAAATTTAAAGGGCGGAAATTTTAGTTCGGGACGTTTTTGCGAATAGCGCTCGATGGGCGGGACGCTTTTGCCAACCGCGTTCCGCCATATTATTTTAACTTTTTTTGAAACTAATATATTTTTTTAATTCTTATTAAATTTATATTATTTATTTAATTAAATCCATTTTAATGACCTAAATTTATCCTTAATTTCTACATAATGGATAATTCTCATTGAAACCTAAAATATATGATATATAATTAAAAACTATTCAAATTTTATTCAACCGTCGTTCCACGTCCTTTACTGTGGCTCACCGCCAATGCTGTCACCTCCGTACACTTCCCCTCTCTCTGTCTCTGTCACACGCCACACCCAAACCAATCTGTAAACCCTCTCTTGCCTTGGTAAAACCCTGATTTCTCTTCAATCCCCAAAACAAAAACCAAAAAAACCATCCCTCAAAAATGCCTCCGAAAAGAAACCACCGCCAGAAAAAAAATCAACCACCGGTCTCCGCCGACGGCGCCTTGGCTGGCTGTGTTCTCCCTCAAGACATGATGCTCTGCATCGTTACGCGCCTCCCCGTGAAATCAATCCACCGATTCAAGGCCGTCTGCAAGCCCTGGCTCAAGCTCTTCTCCACCCCAAAGTTCATGAAAATGCACCACGCCCACTTCGCCCAAAACCAATCCGTAATGATTCTCTCTCTGCATCGCGGCTTCACCCTCTCTCTCTTCGACACCAACGAGAAAAAACCCAAGAATCTCGCCGACCCATTCCCCGAAGTGCTCTTCGGGATGCGCTTTGTTGGGTGTTGCAATGGTTTGATCTGTGTAGCTTTCATGCCTGTCGGACAGATAATTGAAATCTGGAACCCTGCTTTGAAGTTGAATAAATGCCCTACGTGGCCGATGTTGGGACTTGGGGATCTTACTGCGGTGGTGTCTCTAGGGTTTGGGTACGATGACAAGGGTGATGATTTTAAGCTGGTCAGAATTGTTGTTTCTGTGGGAAAAAAGATGAAAATGAGCGTTGGGGTTGAGGTTTACTCTGCTAATTCCGATTCTTGGAGAAGGATCAAGCCGGGTTTTCAGTTCGTTGTGCGGTCGCATACAAGCGAGACGATTGTGAATGGAAATCCGTATTGGGTTGCAATGGTTGATGGGACTGAGGTTTTCGTGTGGTTTGATATGAGTAAAATGGTGTTCAATGTTGTGCCTCTTTCGAGCCTCAATATCGGGGAAGTTGAAGATGCGCCCTTGGTGGACTGGAAGGGTGCTCTTGCTGTTCTCGCGTGTAAGAAGAAGGACGAGAAGGTTTTTTCGCTTGACGTGTGGGTTTTTGACGATGTTGGGAAAATGTGGAGCAAGAATCACACGTTCGGGCCGATCGAGTTGAAAGTGGAGAGGGTTATGCAGTGTTTCCAGAATGGGAAGATTATCGGGGAGTGTTTGGAAGATGGGAAACTGTTTGTGTTTGATTCTGAGAATGGGGGCGTTAAGGAGATTGTGATCGATGAAGCTAGAAAACAATCCTATGAGGTTTATGGATATACGGAGAGCTTGGCGTACTTTAAAGGATTGGCGAAAGAGAAGGTGAGGACTAAGGAAGAGGAACTGGAGATTGACAAGGACGTTGCTTGTCTCTTCAAGATGTTTTTGGGAGTGGATGTTCCTGTGCCAATTAATTATGGGACTTAATAATCATGGAGTTGAAATTGTTTATCACTGATGTTTGACAGAGTAATTATTGTTATGATCATGTCTAAAAGCTAGGATTAGTTTTCTATGGTTTCTCTGAAGTTTGTAGTTGAATATTTGAAGTAGTACTTGTTTTGAATGGGTGTGGTATGGTTTTTATGTTAATTCTCTATTCACTAATTGTGTACTTGCTGATTCTTGGTTTTGTGATGAATATGATGCTGTCTCATGAGTAAATTATAGCTAACTTGATTCACATTGTTCTGAGTTTTGCTATTGATATTGTAAAGATAGCACCCTGTTTCATGTGAATGTGATGGATTGATGCCCTGTTTTGTATTGAAGAGGACCTAGACCTAGGCTGTCGATGTTAGGCCCGGCCCGGTGTTTCACCTGGATTAGTCCCACTGAACCGGGCTCATGCCTTGAAATTCTTGGCCCGGCCCGGCCCGGCCGGGGACTTTTAACACCTCTGTTTCGCGTACGACTTGGTTTACTCTATTAGCCTACATGTGTGATTACATTTATCTTTTTCTTTCCTAATTCTGAAAATTAAATTTTGAATTCTTAGAAATAATGTGAAGAATGGTTGTACATATGAAGTGTGATAGTTTCTTCAGGTCTTATCTGGGACTGAATGATGCTTGACAGAGTTTACAAGTTTGCAGTTTATGTTATCTGTTTTCATCGTTGTTTTACTTTTGGGATGAATATATTCATGGATTAGGATGGGGAGTACGGTCTTTATTTGCATATTCGCTCTCCTAAAATGGCAGGGAAAAAAAAATCGACACAAAGTTAAAACAATTTGGGCGCAAATTTAATCGGAATCTGAAATCTGCGGAATGGTAGTTGATCGCAAAATTTTGATCTGTGCTTGTAAAGGTGTAAGTTGTATTGACAACATGCATTTAAATTTCACAATGCTGCTTATTGTTGGGGACGATTATTGGCCTAAGATGTTTTTATTTCTGGTAAATACATTCTGCGTGCGATACTAATTACTTGGTACATAATTATGAGCATGTAATTTTTGTTCGATCCTTGAAGCCGAGAGGATGTGTGGGGCCCATACACAGCGCCCCAGGACATCACTGTTTTTTTTTTTGTGTGTGTGTGTGATCGCATTCGACTTAATCTGTTTGTCAGTCTGCATTCGCGATTAAATTGATCTTTCTTTTCGATAATTTTGAGAATTAATTCATGAATGCTTGGAAATGAATTTGATGGTTGTTTACATATGTTAGTTTTTTTTTTTTCCTGTTTAGCATTGGTGTTAAATTTGTTAATATTGCTAATTGTTTTGATTAGTAATTAATTTCGCTTTTATGTCAAACCCGAGAATAGTTGTAACACTAACGGGTCAATACCAGTATTCAAAATGCTAGCCCACTAACAGATATTGAGTATGAAATACTAATTATGCATGACAATAAAATACTAAATCTTTTTTTTCTACAATAAATTATATAGCCTCCCTGGAAAGATACCATCCCTAACTGTTACTTCAACCGGGAATTACCTCTATGTTAATTGACATTTTCGTTTTGAGAGGTTGGACTGATAACATTTAGATACACAATTAGACATGTCAATCTAGTTCCGGTTAATTGGAGAACCGCCGATTCCGGTTCAAGGTCAATGGTTCGATTAATCATTGACCATTCGTTCCGGTAAAAATTGCAATTGTGAACCGGTCTTTAATGATGCATGTTGTTTACATCGGGAATTATCCTTAAAATGGTCTAGGTAACCTTTAATATTGGATTTCTTTATTTATTTCATTGAATATATGTGTCCTTTGGGTAAACTAAGTGTCTCGATCTGTTTTGTTGTGGTTAATAAACTTGAGTGATGAATAATATGTGCTCCATAAAATGCATAGCATGATATATTGATTGGATTTACTAATACGAATCATTTTACATGAAAATTTCATGGTACTGATATTTATCCTGTTGAACAGATGCTTATTTATAAGAGAGAAGTTCACAAATATGGCACAACACTGAAGAAAATAAAGTTGATGAAAGTAGTTTTTTTTCTATATGTTGATCAAGGTAAAAATTGATCTATTTCTAATTTTTGAAACAAATTGTAGATATACACTATATATTATAAAGGTGATCTTTTAAAACTATATCTAGTTTTTTTTAATGATTATTAGTTTCTTTTTAAGAAGAAATATTTGAATATCAATCTCATCTTCGTTCTATGTTCCCGTACCATTTTATCTTTAATACTTCGTCGACAATAATTGATATAGAACATTTTCTATAGTTATTTTAAATCATGAGTCGAATGTCATAATGAAATGATTGTGCCTTGATATCAATGTATAATTTTTGGGCAAGCAGGAATTTATTTGTTAAGTGAGAGAATTCGAAACTTTTGAATTATCACCGTCTAGTTATTCTACATGTAAATGAACTATTTGAGCTTACTTTTCTTTAGACAATGGTGTATATTTTTTATCTTTTAGTTTCTATTGAGTTTTGTTGTAAATTTCTTATTTTTTTTAGTTGTTATTGAGTTTTGTTATTAAATTTGATTATTTTATTTATTTTTGTATTTATTTAGATATAGTTGTTGTGCGAAATTTTTATAATGGCATGTTCAATATCACCATCGTTATTAGTACAACCGTTTAATGATAGAAATTATATAGCACAACCCATTTAATGACATAAATTATAAAAAGTGTTGACCGTTAATATAATTTAAGGACGCATGATGAATTTGATGACACTAATCCTCAAATGTGACTTCATTTTAATGACTTTATTTTTTTAAAGAGTCTCGAATTCTACGACACTACTTAAAGTGTTAATTTAATGATGTGATATTAATTAATGCCATCAAAATTTAATGTGATTGTGACTGAAATTTCCGTCACTAAATTCATGATTCATTAAAAAAAAACCGTCACCTTTTGAAATATACCTGCACATACATGTTGCTTCATGAATAATTTCGTGACATCAAATTTAACAATGCAATTTGTGACACTTTCACAGGCGTAGATAATATAATTTATGACGATAATAAGCGTCAAAAAAAAAGAAAAAAAAAGCCACTACATTAATAATTATTATTTTATAATATTGGGGAATTCTACGATGTCGTGAATATACCGTTACAAGGGTGGGGGGCATGGTGCCTTTACGGCATCGTAATTATTTCTATAATATTATAATTTTATGTTTAGGTTTAATTCATTACTAATATTTAGTTAAATATTTATATTATTTCAAATAATTTTATTTATCTATATAGAATATTATTAATATATTATAATAAATATGTCGTAATAAATAGTAATTTATAAATATGGAACTTCTAATACATTGTAGATAAATACGTATGTAATAATTACTAAAATTATGGAAGTTCTACTGTATTATAATCCATTGTCATTTTAACCTCGGCATGTAACTCAAGAACCGTGCACCATACAATTTATTCGATTATTATTATCGCCTTCACATACATTATTTTTCTTATATTTGTGCATACCCAATTTTATAATTCTGAATTGGGAAGAAGAGTACAATTGCAGGGACAAGCAAACTGAATAATTATAAAAAAAAAACAAAAACACTGTGCATATTTTTCTCCCAGAGATGTAAACATTTCGAAAAAAGTAGGTAAAAAACAGGAATTCTCATCCGATGTCACATATATTTATGCCCAGCAGTGGGAAATCGTGAAGCAAATATATATACCTGAAAGTATGAATGTCCTAGAGACAATCAGATTTAAAGACATTATACTTGATCATAATTATTATATATATCGTAATATATATGGCATTGCATTTATTGAACTATTATTTTGATTGTTTGTGATTATTCATATAAATGTTCCCGTAGAGTTAATGTTGTCATTGATATAGTGAGATGGCATTGATAAAACATTACTCTTAAAATAGCCACGACTAATGATTATCAAGATTGGGATATTGATAATATAATATATGTCGTCATGTGGTCTGCATCACATTTTAGAGA
>BMAC01000388.1:437087-451519 GCA_014905375.1 Phtheirospermum japonicum | reverse complement strand
ATATATATATATATATATATATATATATAATATACTATATATATATATATATATATATATATATATATATCACCCCTATATATTAATGCAAAAATCCTCCTAACCTATGTGTCTGCTTCGTATGCTTCGTTTGATAAATAAAAAATTCTGGTGCTTCGTTTGCCTGTGTGTCATCCGAACCTAATATTTACCTATTTTCTTTTTATTTTATCTTACCTAATTTAATTTTTTTAATTATATTTTTTCTTATTCAATACTTTGCTTTGATTCCCGTAATATAAAAATAGAAATAAATCATATATAATAAGTAGATAAGATCTAAATTAGTTATTTTAATAAAATAAAAACTACATATGAAATAATTTTAATTAAAAAAGCTTTATTATAAAAATAATTAAATAAATTTTATTGATAATATAATTTAAAATAATTTTATTTTTGTAGTTTCAAATATTCTATATAGGTAAAATATGAGTTATTTACAATAATCTAATTATGTAACTAAATAATAGTAATTTATTCAATCTAAACATAAAAATATTAAAGTATACACTAATAATTAATAAACATTAATTAGACACCAGTACAATGCGACACGGGTCGAAAGTATGATAACTTTTGAATATCTCAAAGTATGTAACTAATAATTAATAACGAATTTATCCTAAACATTAATATATAAAATAATTTAATAATAATTATTAATAAAATAGATAATAGACACGGGTTTAGAATGTGACGCCTTTTGAATTTTTACAAGTATGTAATTAGGATTTAATGAATTTAATTTAAACATCAAATACAAAAATATTTAATATTTATAATAATTAATAAATAGATTAGACATGTACTACGGGTTGGGAATAATTATTTTTATTTTTTATTTTAGATTTAAAATTCATTAATTATCACAAATATTTTTTATATTTATCTTTTGATAAGTTCCGTGTAAAACACGGGTGTTAAACAAGTATATATATTAATTCAAAACCCTCCAAATTTATGTGTCTTATTCGTATGTTTCGTTTGGATAATAAAAAACCTTGGTGCTTCTTTTGCTTATGTATCATTCGAGCCTAATATATACCTAATTTAATATTTTTATTTTACTATATCTTGCCCAATTTAATATTTTCTTTTTATTATATTTAGCCTAACTTAACAGTTTTGTTTTATTATATTTTGTCTGATTCAATAATTTTCTTTTATACTCCTAATATAAAAATATAAATAAGTCATATATAATTAGTAGAAAAAAATCTAGATTAATTATTTTAATTAAAAGACAAACTAAATATGAAATAAATTTAATTACAAAAAAAAACACTTATATATGAGAATAATTAATAAATTGTATTTATAATAAAAGTTGAAATAGTTTAATTTTAGAATCTTAAATATTCTGTATAGGTAAATTATGGTATATTTGCAATAATTGAAATATGTAAAAAAAATATTAGTAATGAACTCAATCTAAATATAAGAAAATAAAATTATATAATAATTAATCAATATTTATTACACAATGACACAATGCGAGTAGGCTTGAGGGTATGACACATTTTGAATTTTTAAGAATATGTAACTATAATTACTAACAAAATTAGTTTAAATATAAAAATATAAAATGAGTTAATAATAATTAATTAATATAAATTAGATACGAGTTGAAAATGTGACATCTTTTGAATTTTTATTAATGTGCAAATATAATTATTAATGAATTTAATCTGAATATTAAAATAAAATATCAATCAATAATTATAATAATTAATAAATTGAACAAGGCACGGGTTGAGATACATGTCCTTTCAATTTATTATTTTAAATTTTAAATTTTATAATTTTCACAAATATTTTTTATATTTAGTTTTTTATAAATCCCGTGTAATACACGGGTGTTAAACTAGTATATATATATATATAATATATATATATAATATATATATATATATATATATATATATATATATAGGTCTAAGGTGTATCCTCTCCTGTCCCGGTCATGTAATAGATGAAATAAATTAAAAAATGAATTTTTGTTCAATAATGAAATCTTATTAAAACTGTCCATATATCAGAACCTTATCACACCATAGTATATCACACCCTGTATCTGATGAAATAGGATGAATTGAGATAGTATTTTATAAATATTTAATTATTTTAAATATATTAACCAATTTTTTATTTTCTGATAACAAATGAAAGATCTTGTTGTTTCTTTAACAATTTCTAATCTCTGGTGGATCTCTAATTAGGATTCGAACTAAATTAATTAGTACTCGAACTAAATTAATTTCTGATCATCTATTAACATTTGCATAATCATTTGAATAATGTTATATTAGGAATATTTTTTTGGGCCCAAAACTTTACAACTACGTATTTTACATTCTTTACATTCGGGGTCCTCTTTTCTACTTAAATTCTAAGCATTTATTGCATTCCATCTATTTAGGCCTTTTTTTCTAAGTCTACACATTTATTGTGAAAATTCTATATAAAGTCGGAATTACCATTATTATTACATAATATTATCCTGTATGTTTTTTAGTTACCTTATATAATACCAAAAGTTCCTTTCCTGAACCAGCGCCTTTCAATTTTTTTTAGATTTTCAATTCGCTTAATCTTTTCTTCAAAATGGAAATTAATTTTTGAGATTTTCAGTTCATTTTTATTTTATTTAATAATCAGTTTTAATTGCAATTACTATTCTCGCTAATATGCTGATTAGTGAATAAGCATAAGTAATTAGTCGTTTGTTCAATATTTGTTCCCTTTCGCACCCTTTGTTCCAGTTGGGTTCGATTTGTGCATGTTTTAAATACGTATGTTTTGTTATGAATCCCTTGATTTATTAAGTTGCACGAGTAATTATTTCGTTTGTTCGTTTGCCCCTCTTCACGTACTTCATTCAATAATTTAATTTTTGCATGTTATAAAATTGTATTTGCTGGGTGATTAATCTATTCAATTTCGTGATTACGAATTACGTCTTCATTTGTTATATTTTGCCCCTTGAGTCCATTGTACTATGGACTCGCGTATGGTTCCTATTTTTTAATATGTTCTTACCTGATCAAAATGATGAATCAACAAATTTTTTCCTTTTGCATAGATCTTTAGGAAATGACTACAGTACCGTGAAGGTATCATATCTCCTAACCCCCTGCATTTATATCCCTTAAATCTTATCATTATCTATAACTACTTTAGATCTAAGAGTTCTAATTACATGGGAAATGGTACCTTCACGGCACCGTAGAAGTCCCCATATATCTTTATATATTTGTATATATTCCTTACAAATTTTCCTCCTTGTGTATAATCTTTAGATTAGATTATACTGCAGTCCGAGACCTAGGAGAATTTCGAACGTTATTCTAAATAACTATTTTCTGCATCATATTTTCAAGATTATGCATATGGGTTTACGTTTATTATCCGATTGCTTTTGAGATATTACTGATTCACAACTGTGGGTTGTGACTATATTAGTTTCTTACACAAAAAACAAAAATGTGGGTTTTGACTATGTTGATTTCTTACACAAAATATATGAATCCGAATTACTTCTCTGAATAAACAATCAATGATACAATAAATATTTAAATAGGTAAATATGTTTATATCTTATCCAATTTGGATAAATATTGTTTCGTATTGCAATTTGTTATTCTCATTTTAAATAAGGAAAAAAAATTTTTGCCCCCCAAACTATAGCGATTTTGACAGTTTATCATATCAACTTTTTTTTTTTTGAGACAAATCACCATCTAAACTTTTTGTTTTTAACAATTTACCCCCGACACCCTTTTTTTGGTTGTTTTAGTCCACGTCACCTGGTTTCCCAATGGGTAATTCGGTCATTTCGCATATCAGCTAAGGATGCGACAGAGTATTCAGATGGCGAGAAAAACAAAGGCGCCCCGTGTGGCAGCAGGCGAAAGGAAGGGGCCGGTGGATGTGAAGGCGGATCGGAGTGGCGATGGCGGCGAAGCACGGCTGGCTGGGTTTTTTAGATCCTCGGACGACAACAACGGCAAGGGTCATACGACTCTGATGGGTCCGTTCCTGATTTCCGACAATTGAGGAAACGGCAACGCCGACTGCAACCATGGAGGTTCTGGGCGTATGACAGCAGGTTTGGACGATGCGCCTCGGTTGGCTTCGTTGTGGTGAAGCTTTGATTTTTGATGCAATTGTTTGTAAACGGCAACGAAGACGGCCAATCGGAGGGCGCCTAAATTTCTGTAGATGAAGGCGTTCGATTGTGCTGGTGAACTAAGCAGGTGACTTCAAGTCAATCTGCAAGTAGCAAGCTGTTCCTGTGTTGCTCATGGCGGCTGGTCAATCCTTCACCGTGAAGAAGAAAGGTAAGATTGCAATGGGCCTTTGGTTGGGCCTTGAAGTATTTGGCCCAACAATAATTAATTTGTTAAGTGTTGGGCCTTTGTCGTCTCAGCTGATATGCGAAATTACCGAATTACCCATTGAAAAACCAGGTGACGTGGACTAAAACAATCAAAAAAACGGTGTAGGGGGTAAATTGTAAAAAATGCAAAGTTTAGATGGCGGTTTGTCTCAAAAAAAAGTTGGTATGGTAAACTGTCAAAATCGCTATAGTTTGGGGGACAAAAAGTTTTTTTCCCTTTTAAATATTCTTGCTACGATAATATCAAAATCACGGTTGTGTCGTTTTTCTAAAAGGGACACATCATATTATAACAATTATCCAATGTTGGAAATAAAAAAAGAAAAATCGACATCTTGATTAGCAAAAAGAATATAATGCTTCTCCATATTCAAAATAATCATTTAGCAATTTATAAGTTGAGTTCCAACGATTTGGCCCGAAATATTTTTTTATGTAAATCATTTTTTGGCAATATTTTTGGCTTTTTTTTTTTACAACCGAATCATGTTTGACAATATAAAATACCGCTCTCCTAACAATTTTACTTTTGAAATCACATAAACCATCTTGAACATATATATTCAAAATATGACAAATACATCTAACATAAAAAAATTTACCACTATTAGAAGATTGACAAAAAGTTTGTAACAATTCTAAACTAGTCGTATTAGCGGGGGTATTGTCAAATGAAATTAAAAATATCTTACTACCTAAATTATACTCGGATAAAATAGTAGGTACTCGGATAAAATAGTAGGTATTTTGCGCAAAATGTTGGTATTAAACTCTCTATATGTAATCGAACATTTTTGCAAAGTTCAGAAATTACCAATCAATTGACATGTAATTCCCATATAATTAATATTATGATGGGAATTCGTCCAAACATCCGAACATATCGGAGACTATGTTGCAAACTATCAATTACGGAAAACAAACTCAACTTATATTCACCAACCATATTTTCAAGATCACGAGTAAACTTATTTCGTGAAATTCTAGTGCTAGATTGACTTAATTTACCTCTAGTATAATTTTCATAATAACTATTATACGTATTATTAAAAGGAAGACTCATAACGACAACAAAACTTGCAAAAAAGTTTATATGACCACTTTCGCTATATAGGGATAATTTACTACACATACCTTGAACGTCGTAGATGAAGATGAGAAGTTTATTTATATTTGAGAGTTATCAACGCCGTATTTGTCGGGGTACTTCTTCTCCATGTGTGATATCATCATCCCGTAGCCGTTATTATTTTTGGTACCGAAGGCATAGTGCTTCTTGCAATAATTGCATTGTGCCGAGTTTCACCCTTGACAGTCATTTTTGTGAAATAAAATCTGAAGATGGGGGATTGGTATTTACTCGGCTGCTGCCTTTGACTTTGATTTTCTTGCAAGTGTTGGCGGTATAGCACAATTAGTACCCCATTCATCCTCATCTTCATCAAAATTGACATGGGTCGGTCATTCAATTTCGTCGGAGGTGTGTAAATGCACACCGAAAATGATTTGACTATATAAGTCGTAAATTTCTTGCGGCGTCATCTCTTCGAAAATATAATCTTCGACAACAATCGAAGGTTATCGAGGACCTCGACCTCAGACTCGACGAGATCCTCAAATAGTATTAGTATTAATATTACGAAAAGAGCTTTTCATAATAATATAATAAAAGAAAGACTATAAACACGAGAAGAATAAGATTGATTATTGGCCATATCTTTTCACAAATTAACAATTTCAAACTTGAAAATATAAGAAAAGATGAAGAAGATCAGAGATGAGTTGGTATAAGAATTGGTGTTGGAGAGTGGGGTATTTATAGGTGTAGAAATTGATTAAAAAAATTGAAAAATTAGCCGTTGGAATCACCGTTTTTCGTTAACCAATGATTTATTTCCAACGGCTATATTTTTTAGCCGTTGATCATCAACGACTCATCATCCAGGCCGTTGATTTCAAACGGCCACAAACCGATCGATTTTAAACCACTATTTTTTTCGTTTAGCCATCGATTTTGGTTCTTAAAGATTTGCAATCGAAATCGAACTGCCGAAAACTGGTTCACAGTCTGGTTCTAATCGAAACCGGTGGTTAACGGTTAATTGAACCGTTGACTGTGAACCAGGACTGACAATTCTTCGGTTAATCGAAACCGGTTTGACATGTTTAGACTGGGTGCACCATGCAGAGTGCACCAGTAATTTAATTTTTCGTCACATATAGTTTTAATATATCATCACATTTAATTGGTATATATAATTAGATATAACTAATATATATTATCACAAACAATTGAAATCTTAAATATAAAATACCAAAATTTAAAATTTAAACTTAAAATAGAAAATTAAACCCTAAAAAGGAAAATTAAAATTTTTACTGGGACCATAAAATGAAAAACTAAATTTTAAAATGTAAAACTAAATTATAAATCTTTATTATATTTTATTATATATAAATAATATATATCACCATATATAATATATAATTAGACGATAATAAATTTACGATCAACGCGCCTAAGCAAAGAACAATGAGTCCATATGTAAATTGCCTACACTCCTAGCCGGTTTCTCTCACACTACACACACAATTAAACACGCACTAAAAGTTTATAAATTCTATATTTCTATAAAATTATATTTTATTATTATTTATTAATTAGCGATTGAGATTTTCACAAATCCGCACTATTTTTCTCCCAGCCAAAACAATATGTAAACCCTATATTTCTCTTCAAAAAAATCATCAAAACTCCGAAAACAAAATCAATAATCATCCTAAAGATGTTTCTGAAAAGAAACCATCACCGGAGAAACAACAAACCACCGATCTCCGCCGGCGGAGCCATGGCGAACTGTGTTTTTCTCAAAGACATAATGCCTTGCATCCTCACGCATCTCCCCGTGAAATCGGTTGTGCGGTTCAAATCCGTCTGCAAGCCCTGGCGCAAGCTCTTCGCCACCCCAATGTTCATGACAACGCACCACGCCCAGCTATCCCAAAACCCAGAAAACCAATCCGTAATGATCTGCTCTTTCACAGCGAAACACGGCCACACCCTGTCTCTCTTCAGAATCGATCAGTCCAACGAGAAAAAACCCACGAATCTCGTCCACCCATATCCTGAAATGCTCCGGGGGATTGATTTTGTTGGGTGTGCTAATGGGTTGCTCTGTTTAGCTTTCTCGCCGATGGGACAGTTGATTGAGCCGTGGAACCCTGCTTTGAAGCTGTCTAAAAGCCCTTCGCTTCCGAAAAAAGTTCTCCAATGCATCAATGTTAATGTTATATATGTGATAATTTTTTAGGAAAAATAAAGAGAGAAATAATATGATTGAATGATATATTTAAAATTAAATGTAGACATTGTCAGAGAAATGTCTAGAATTTCTCATTGCTCTTGGAGATGTGTCAATTTTCTCACTTTTAACATTATTGCATTGGAGATGCTCTAATAATGAAGAGCAAGACTATCATTCATCACAATTTCCTGTGACCTCTCATAAATTCATCAAAATAAAGAACAAATGATGAATTGTGTATTTTCCCAAAACTACAATATCGAAATTCCTAATTCAATATTATTATTACTACACTTATACATTATTTTATAACTTTAAACTTTAAGAGATTTTTATGAGTAAAGATAAATTGGATGAAAATTGTTTATAGAAAATTATTAAAACACAAAAAAGAAAAAGAAAAAAAAAAGAAAGTAAACTAAAAAAATAGTTGTTGGAATCGGCACTCCACCGTCTAAATCGTCGTTAACGCTTTTAGATTCGTCGATTTCATGCATGATTTTTAAGGTGTGCCACCGTAACTATGACAATGGGAAAGTGTGATTCCAATTTGTTTAGTCTCACGAGTTTGAAAAAGTAATCTTTTTTGATAATATATGCATAATCATATAAAATAGGAAATATCTCGCCCTACTAAAATGCATACTCGAACGTGGTTTAAATTAAATTTAAATCACTTGAATCAGATTTCATTAGCATGTGTCAAGAACATTTCAACTTTCAACAGTGATTTCAATAGATGTGAAGGATATATCAATAGATGTGAAGGATATAGTGTTGGGTAAAATTGTATGATTTTCTAAGAAATGCGCAAAATAACGATGCAATGTCAATGTTTAAATCGAGTCGAGTGTCGAACACTATTTCTTAAAAACAACGGTGCTCACGATTAATGACAGTCGTTTTTAAGATAAAACAATTTACGATCCTAACTAAGCAGCACTTCAATACTTAGGACATTCGACGAATATAACTGTATTTGAAACTTTCAAGTTTTAGAGGAAATAAAGACTTAAACAATATGCTTAATGTAATTCTAGTTCAATGGTGTTTCAACGATGTGTTCCACTTGTGTTTTCGATGATCAAGGGTTACATTTATGTGTTAACAAAGGTTTCAAATGAAACAACATGATTATTCGCCCCAAATGGTTTGAACGAAGCAACACATCAATTGGAGTTAAAACAACCATTCGTATGAAATGTCACACCTTTAGACAATAATTTCATCATTTAGAAATAATTATCAAACCTAAAAATAATTTTCAATAATAATTTCCAACATATAGCATGGAGGTTGAACAACAAGATGGGCCGGGATACATGGCTCCGGTAAAATCTATAGCCGACGATATCTATTCTCTTTGTAATTGTTTTACTCTTAATTTGTTCTTTTTCTGTTCCCTGTTTTTCTTCATAAGTGTAATTACTTGTGAATTTAAATGTATAAAACTATCGTTTTGGGGGAAAAACAACAACAGTGAATGGTATTGCATCTGGATTAACAAATAAAAGAATTGATAAAAGAAAAGATTGGGAGAAACCATTTTCGGCCCAATGCAATTGTCAAGTAAGTTATACTATTTTTTGTTTTCCTTCCTAATCGTGAATGCAACAGCCAGTTCATTTTTTTTTTCTTCTCAAATCCATATATATAATCAAAGTTGTCAAAATCGTATTTTTGGATTGAATCGATCGAAAATTTTGAAAATCGAATCATTGCCGGATCGTATCGTAAATTGTTAAATTTTATGTATAAACAATTAAAAATTCAAAAAGAATTAAAAATAATAAGTTCGAATAATAACTTAAACCATTCATATGATGTTTATAAAAATTTATAAACCAATTCAAAGTATTGGCTATATAAACAATAATTATAATATAGAGAACTTATACGATGCCTTCACAGCACCGTTCTTCACTTAATAGAAATTAATTATTAGATCAATTTTAGGCTTTTTATCTTAAGAAATCTATGATTGTAAATGCATGAGAGAGTATAGTAGCTTGAAAGCACCATAAACTTTTCCTATAATATAACATGTTCAAAATATAAAAGTCAATCATTGAAATGAATTGTTTCATCATATCACCAAATTCACTTTTTTTAAATATTGTTATTGAATTATTTATCCAAATTTCCTGCATTCTCATCTTCCTTGTTAATTATCATCTCCGTCTTCTTCGTACACATCTTCCAAATCATTTTCTTTATTAATTCATATCAAACAAAAAAAAAATTGCAAGAAGAAACTAAAAACCATAATAATTCACATTGCAACAAGCAACCAAGTTCTGTAGAATTAGATTTATTCCCAAAATGTCTTTCTTGGAAATCCTAGAAGATCGATTCTTTCTTTTTTCTCTGATAGATGACATTCATGTGGGTTCGAATCCTACTGGCCTCCAAAATAATAAAGATGCGGCAAATTAAATTTGAAATATCTTATTTTTAAAGTTTTCGAACTTCAAACACAGAAGAAATAAGAAAATCTAAATGTAAAATTGACCGAGAAAATAATAAAAATAACTCTCCAACTGTGACTCATAAAAGTGGTTTTAAAATTAGAAAATTAATTACTTAACCAACAATTTTTTACAACTAAATATTAAAAAACATACTAAAAATAATATTGTAATACAACAACATTAACTTTTTAGATATGATTTGACATTTAACACAATATAATAATAATACATTATTATCAACTTTTCATACATGATTTGATATATACATTAAAAAGTAAATTTTTTTGAGTTCTATAATAAACTAAGAATTTTACTATTTATAAAATTTTGATTACCCAAGTTTCAAAATTCAGTGAATGATAGTTCAAACGGGGCCATAGAAAGCTCAAAAATATTCCAACTCTAGGGAAATTTGTCTTACTGTAGCTTGTTTTCTAAATCACATAGTACTATTAACACCCTTTAATTGAGTGGACCCAGTTTGCCAAATTCGAAACTTAAAAGTAGAGGTGTGAATCGGGTTGAAACCAACCGATTTTTATAAACGTCGGTTTGTAATTGCCAATTTTTTTAACTGCAAAAGGACAACCATTACCGAATAGTACAAAAACTAATTTCGGTTTCGATTTGTACTTGTTATGGTTTGTAACCGGCGGCAAACCCGTTTATTTTATGATGATCTTGACCGTTATTTTTTTTATTTTAGTTCTTTTGGAAAAAATCGAAAAATCGCGGTTCACGTTCGAGATTTTCTAAAATCTTGACCGAATCGCCGTAAATCGATTCACAATCTCGATTCTAACCGAAACTAGTGGTGAACGATTAATCGAGCCGTTGACCAATAATCAAAATCGACGATTCTTCGATTAACCGGAACCAGTTATACACCTCTACTTAAACGACCAAAATTGTTTTTTAAGCTCCATATTAGAAGATTTAAGGAGAACGGTAAAATCACATTAAACGTCAAATTGCAGCGAAAAAACCACTCCACCAATGCACGATTTCTAGTTCCATTATTTTATTTTGTTGGTGGAATATTTCACCACACAATTTTGCAGATTTTGTGTTTTTCGTTATTTAAACGTTGCGAAGAATTTTATTAGTTTAGATATTATAATTAATTTTTTATTTCAATTAATTTGATTAAAAATAATATTAATGTTAACTTAGTAATATTATCATGAATTATTTTGCATTAAAATAACTAATATATTATTATTAATTATTAACTCAACTTTTATTGTTAATAAATATATATTAAATAATTATATATCTTATATGTTTATTAATTAAACAAGAGTTGGTCTTATGTGTGATCGTAATATATTATAAGTAGGGGTGTAATCGAACCGAATTGAGACGAGTTGAACACTGTCACTATAAAATAACAAAAATTGATAGTACAATATAAAAATGAAATATTCCTTGTTTGATGCAAAATTTGGTGTACAGGTTGATGTAAATGGTCTGAGCACCACTAATACCAAAAGGCCAAGATATAACTAAAAAAAGAAAAAAAGATCTTTATCTTATTAGAATAGTGATTAATTTAATTTATAGGTCTCAGATAGTTTAATTACTTAAGTTTAATGAGGTTTGAATTAAAAATCCTTTACCGTCGCCATTTATAACAACTATTAGGTTCGTACACTTCCCATTCTGCACTATCACTCGCTCACTGTCACTCAGCCAAAACAATCCCTCTTTTGTTTAAACCCTCATTTCTCTCCAAAGATTCATCAGAAACCCCCAAAACAAAACCCTAAAAATGCCTCCCGAAAGAAACCATCACCGGAAAAACAACAAACCACCGATTTCCGGCGGTGGAGCCATGGCGGACTGTGTTCTCCCTCAAGACATAATTTCTGCATCGTCACGCGCCTCCCCGTGAAATCAATCCACCGCTTCAAGGCCGTCTGCAAGCCCTGGCGCAAGCTCTTCGCCACCCCAAAGTTCATGAAAACGCACCACGCCCAGCTCTCCCAAAATCCAGAAAACCAGTCCGTAATGATCTACAATTTCACCGCAAAACACAACCACGCCATGTCTCTCTTCAGAATCGAGTCCAACGAGAAAAAACCGACGAGTCTCGTCCACCCATATCCCGAAATGCTCTACGAAATGGATTTTGTTGGGTGCTGCAATGGTTTGATTTGAATCACTAACCCTCCTCATGGACAGCTGATTGAACTGTGGAACCCTGCTTTGGAGCTGTCTAAAACCCTTGCGATTCCGAAGTTGCAAAGTGGGGAACCTAAGATGAATTCGCTAGGGTTTGGGTACGATGACGAGGCTGATGATTTTAAGGTGGTGGGAATTGTTTCTGTGGAGAAGAAAAAGCAAGGAAAGAAAGAGTGCGTTGAGGTTGAGGTTTACTCTGCTAATTCCGATTCTTGGAGAACGATTGATGTGGGTTTTCAGTTCAGTGTGTGTCGGACTAAAAACGACGCGGTTGTGAATGGGAACCCGTATTGGGCTGGCAAGGTTGAAGAGAATGAGGTTTTGGTGACTTTTGATGTGAGAAAAATGGTGTTCAAGGTTGTGCATCTGTCGGGCCTTCTTAATCTCGGGGAACACGTTGAGGTGCGGTTTGTGGATTGGAAGGGTGCTATTGCTGCTCTCGTTTGTAAGAAAAACGACAAGAGGGTTTTGTCGCTTGACGTTTGGGTTTTTTACGATGTTGGGAAAATATGGATCAAGAATCGCAGTTTTGGGCCGATGGAGTTGAAAGTGGATAGGTTTGTGCAGTTGTTGAAGAATGGGGAGATTCTTGTTGGAGAGTGTTTAGAAGATGGCAAAGTGTTTGTGTTGGATGCTAGTTATGAGGAGGAGAATGGAGGAGGTGTTAAGAAGGAGATTGTGATTGATAAGGGAAAATTTCAGATTTATGGATATACAGAGAGTTTGGCATACATCAAAGGAATGGAAAAAGTGAAGGTCAAGAAACATATGGATATGCTTAGTTTTTTTCAGGCCCTTCAGAAATTGATGGTCAAATGATGGAGATGAATTTTGTTTATTACTGAGGCTTGACATAGTTGACAAGTTTGCTGCTGTTGTTGTTACGACGTGTAAGAGGTATATTATTATTAGTTTTTTTAAGTATGGTATCTGGAGTTTGTAGTTGAATATTGAAGTAGTAGTTGTTACGGATGGGTGTGGTATGGTTTTGTGTTAATTCTCGGTTTACTAATTGGGTATTTCTTGATCGTTGGTTTTGTTATGAATATGCTTTAGCTACTTGGTTCACATTGTGGTGAAAATGCTGGGCATGTGTTAAGATATATTAGTTAGAATATATCTTTGACTTTGTATATATATAGTTGCATAGTTTGTAGCCTAAAATATTTGATGTATATCTCTTAGCTTAATTAGTGGCTTAACTTAAGCATGTACATGGTATATAATGACAGTAAGTGGAATGCAAATATTCACGGAAAAGATTTCTTTCATGGTATCAGTTGCTTAGGGTTCTTCCACTGCACCCTAACAAATCTCCGCCTCCTCTCTTATCTTCTTCCTCAATTTCTTCTATTAGTCTCTCTTTTTTTTTTTCTATCCATGGGGGATTCAAAAAATTCGTATCACCCCGCACTCACTGTGAACAACATCAAGACCTCCATTCCGGTGGTTCTTGAACTTGACAACTCACAATACTCTACTTGGGCGGAACTCTTTAAAATTCAGGCTCGATCTCACCGGGTTCTAGATCATATTATCCCTCCCGTGTCCAAGGATAAGGCGAAGGAAAAAGCTCCTCTCACCGACGAGGAGAAAGAATGGTGGTCTACTTTGGATGCACCCGTGATTTCTTGGATATATTCCACCATTTCCAATGATCTTTTGCAGACAATTATGGACTCGATGCTACGGCCATGGAGGCTTGGAATAGGTTGCGTGATATATTCCAAGACAATCAAAACTCTCGTGCCGTAACTCTAGAACAAGAATTTTCCTCTACAAAAATAGAGGATTTTCCCAATGCATCGGCTTACTGTCAAAAGGCTCAAGGGTCTTTCCGATCAATTGCGGAATGTGGAGCTCCGGTGGACAATAATCGGCTGGTTCTACAGTTGGTTTCGGGCCTCACCGAACCGTATAATGGCATGGCTACACTTATATGACAAAGCTCTCCTCTCCCTCAATTTTACCAAGCCCGTTCAATGCTCACGTTGGAGGAAGCGGGCTTGGCAAAACGGGCAGCCATGGCGT
>BMAC01000388.1:414557-430235 GCA_014905375.1 Phtheirospermum japonicum | reverse complement strand
GGTTGGGTTCAAATGAGAACCCCGTCATTATATGTGAACCTAGGGACTAATCCTGGCCTTAGATTGAATAATCTTGATGGTTGAGATCATGACATGTCAGAATGGTAATATTATTATTATTATTATTATTAGGGGTAACCTTGTAATTGTATATTTGTGGTTGGACTATTTGACATTTTGTATAATTAGTCCTAATATTTGACAAAAATATTTTTTCCTAGGTAGTATTTGGCAATTGCCCCCTTTTTTTTTTTAACTATGAACCTTAAATTTTAGCTCCTAAATTATCATTGAACAAACACAACTCCTGGAGATTTATAACAAAAACATCACATACATCTCAAATTCGCTAATAATAATAATAATAATAATAATAATAATAATAATATAAACCAATCCAAATTACAAACCCATTTGAACATTCTGAGCAAATTACCAATCCAAACTCAAACTCTCAAGAGTTGGGATTTATGTAAATTTAAGATTTTGAGATCTGATTCAATTCAAACTCTCAAGAGTTGGAATTGATTGGCAAAGTGCTGGAATTATACTTTGTTAGCCAAGGCTGTGGACCGACGACTTGGTCCACGCGTCACCGTGGTTACACGCTTAGGGCCAGTTTCGGCCACGAGCCGGCGCGTGGGTGCCGCTCATGCTGAAGTACGCGGCGGCGGAAATCCTTGTCTGCCAGTTGTCCGTCCAGATCCACTGGAACGCCGCCCACCACATCGAAGGCGCTGGCCCCGTTTAAGGACGAAGATGTTCTAATCGTCGGATCTGGTGCCGCCTCTCATAAACTGAGGAAGATCGACTGTCGTGGCGAAGATTCGGTGGCGGCGTGAGCCCACAGCTGGATCTGGGAGGCGCCGGCATAGGCAGTCGGAGAACCTTTCGAGAAGCGAACGCGGCGGCGGACCTGCAACATAGTTGGGCGGCCACCACCAGCGTCGCCGCTCCATCAAATCCCCGTCGCGGCGGCCATTAAAGAAATAATAAAGATCTCCCTCGATCGTTTTCAAAGCTGAAGGTAGGCGTCGTAGGAGGAGAAGCCGGGTCGGATCTTGAGGTCCGATGGGAGACGATCGGGTGCGGCGGTGGTGGTTGGGGATGGGGGCAGTGATTGTAGAGAGAGAGCCGAGGAAGGAGAAGGAGGAGAGAAAGATGAAGAGGACGATCTGAAAGGGGTAGAAAAAAATAAAGGGGAAAAAATAAATGAGGTGTCCAGGACTCCAGGTTTTTTGAAAGAAATAAATAAAGGAAAAAAAATAAATGAAAAGGGCAAAATTGATTTTTTACATCCATTTAATATTTAAAATTAAATGAAAAATGATAAGAAAATAACTAATCCTGCCACGTCAGCAATCGAGCCCGAACATAATAATTTTTGACTTTTTTTTGATTATTTTGCCAATTTCGTGTATGTATTTTGATACTGGACAATATTTTGGTCCAAAATTGGAAAATGAACAATATAATTAAAAAAAAAACAATTTTCTCTTATTAAATACATCTAAATTATGGAATGCAAGTCTTGGTTTTCTGCCTCGTTGCATATTGCAGTGAACTCATGCACCACTTATGTTATTTTGAATCTACACATTTTTAAGATGCTTCAAAACTTATAAAATCTATAAGTGCACTCTGTAATATATATATATATATATATATATATATATATATATGTATATATTAACTTTTTGTTTAGATTCAAAACACTCAGTAGTAAAGTTGAGGGTGTACTTATAAAACCTCATTTGTTAACATTGGCAAATTTTTTTGATACAATAAATCATTCTGCTCTTATGTCTAAAGTTGAGGGTGTACTTATAAAACCTCATTTGTTAACATTGGCAATTTTTTTTGATACAATAAATCATTTTGCTCTTATGTCAAAGTTGGGGGTGTTTGTAACACTTTAGGGAGTATTTATAATTTTGAGAAAAAAAATTGAGGTTTTAGTAATTAGACTAAATATTAGGGGTAGTCATTATAACTATCTGAAGTAAATTGTTGAGATACTTTTGTATGTCAAGAATGTGCTAATTCCTATTTTCTTCTACAATAAATTCTCTAGCCTGCTTGAAAAGGTATATTTAAACTGGGAATTTCCTCTGCCCGTTGTTATATACATTCACTGGTTCATACACTACACACAGAGAAGAGGAAAAAAAAGGAAAAAGAAAGAAAATACATGTACAAACAATTTTTTTTAAATTCCATATTTATTGAATAAATTTATATTATTCTATTATTTATTAAATAATATAAAGGGAAAATTATGTAATGACTTGTGGATTTTTAAAAACCCACATCATGCCCAAAATAATTATTTATAATAAATGGAGTTTAAGTTTAAAGTTTTTTTAAAATTCATTGATTTTGAAATACCTCCAAATAAATAAAATATAGCAGCATTCTCTCCCCCAATTTTGTCCACGTAGCCACACCAACAATCCACACAAGACCAATTAAACACGTAAGCTTGAAAAAAAGAAAGAAAAGCAAATGACAAGTCAGATATAATTCGTCATGTCTAAATATAATTGTGCAAAATTTGTCTTCAATGTAGCATGGTTTCTAAATTATGAGTACTAAATTGACACTCCTTTAATTTATTGGACCTATTTTGCTAAACTTCTAAACTTAAAGGACCGAAATTGCCTCAAGCATTTAAGCACCACTTACAAACATATATATAATTTTGAGAATAAAATATTAAATTTATTTAAATTTAACGGGATTTGAATTTACGGTAAATTGGAGAAAAGTTCCTACTACACAAATCATTTTATGATTCAGTCACTCTTGAAAAAAAACAAAATCTGCACTCACTCTTTCTGTTAATACTTTAAGTCAACTCCTTATCCAATAACAATTCCAATTTTACCCTCAATATTAATAAATACCAAAAAATGCCTTTTTGGCCAACGAAAAGTACTGCATTCTTCATCCCAAATATTGTATCCATATTGAAATAAATTAAAATTTATTTTTTAACATTCTTAGTTTTATCATTGTTGTTTATGGCTAAGTATTGATTATTTGCTTATTAAGTATTTGACACATACTAAATATATTATTTATATATGGGACATGAAAATTTTGGTATTTAACTCGTACGAATATATTTAAAATATTTATTAAACATGGATTCATAGACGTGCAGATAAAGTTCGAATATAAATGAATTGTTCGAAAGTCAAAATCACGACTTATTTTGACAGTATTGTGTATAAACTGTAATTGTAATTATGTTTAAAGTACTTAATATTAATAAATTTATAATTATATTATAAATAAAAAATAATTGCTTAATAGTCGTTTTTATATATTTTTGTGAACTAGTGTTTAAATCAAATTATACAAAAAATAATAATTATCATTTTCATGTTGTTAGATTATGGATTAATATAGATTAAAAATTTATTTATAATCATTATAATATCTTTATAATTCTTAGTTTATTTTTTATATAATACTAAATATATTAATAAGTAAAATCTAAATATTGTTAGATTAATATAAATATTATAAAATATCTTTAAAAGAAATATTTTTCGTCTACTATTATATGTAATAGTTATAGTATGTGGACAAATTGTTCTACTTAAAAAATATGAAGTATCTAATGGTGATTCAAAATGTTAATGTGACATTAAAAAAAAATCAATTATTTGTACGTATTTACTAAATACTATGTAAGTATTGCGTGCATAATCATTAAGTAAATTGTGTACTTTTACTAAGTGATATGTGAATGCTAACTAAGTACGGCATGCATATTTACTGAGCACTACATTTACGCTCGTTAAGTTCTATGTAGCTCATTTATAAGTACTATGTGTATACTCGTTAAATACTATGTATATATGCACTAGATACATATACACGAATTTAGCTTGAGGGATATTTTGAATATGTTGGATTAGCTTGAGGTAATTTATGTACTTAGTTTATTTACATGTGACTATTATTTATGTGGAAAATATGGACACATAATACTTGGCAAGTGTTGGATGTGTATAACTAAGTACCTGATGCATAACAACTAAGTACTAAATACACACGAATAAGTACTAGGGGTACATACATTAAATTAAATGTATAACGAATAAAAAAATATGCTAACTCACCAGATATAAGTACCAGATGTATAACAACTAAGTATCAAATACACGCGAACAAAGTACAAGGTGCATATACACTGAGTACTAAATGCATAACAAATAAAAAATAAATGCACACTCACCAAGTATTGGATGGATATAAACTAACTATACACACGAACAAAGTACCATATACACATACACTGAGTACTAAATGCATAACGAATGAAAATAAATGCACACTCGCCAAGTATTTGATTCATATAAACTAAGTACCAGATGCATAACAACTAAGTATTTAATACACATAAATTAAGTACTAGATGCGCATACACTGAGTACTAAATGCATTAAAAAAGAAAAAAATGCACCCGCAAAGTATTTGATGCATATAAACTTAGTACTAGATTCATAACAACTAAGTATTAAATACATGCAAATTAAGTAGCAATTGCACATACATTGAGTACTAAATGTATAACGAATAAAAAATAAATGCACGCTCGCAAAGTATTGGATGCATATAAACTAAGTACCAGATGCAAATACACTGAGTACTAAATGCATCACGAATAAAATCTAAATGCACACTTTCAAAGTATTAGACATGTATAAATTAAGTATCGTGTGCATAATAACCTATTACTAAATATACGAGAATTGAGTAATAAATGCACATATACTTAGTACTAAATGTATAATGAATAAAAATTAAATGCATGCGAAATATAAATAAAATTAGAATTAATAAATTGAATAAATACTGGAATAAACATCAACAATGCATGATTTCATTATATTTTGAATAGTGTTGCATAAATTGGGTTGTCGGCCGCTAGGCACCCTTAAGCCGATGCGATTTTGTAAAAATGGGTCAAAAATTGCTTCGGCAGAAAAATCAGCCTCGGCGGGATACGTGCCCTAGGCGGTCCGACCAAAAAACTGGGCTAGTGATTCAGACTTTTATGCACCTCTTTTATATATTTATTTTAAAACATTATAGTCCGCTCGCAAGAGTACGAAGACACTTGTAGGGTGGAAAGCTGACTCGAGTCGATTCTCAAGAAATAAATAATCGGAGTCTTAGATGTTCACTTAATCACAAATTAACACGTAAACTTGAACAGATTGGGATTTTCTTTGTTTTGATTATTATCTAAGAATTTAAAAATTCAATAACATTAAATTTAAACTAAGCGGATTAAAATCATAAACGTAAAGCATAAATAATATTAAGTAGTATAAACGGAATCAATTGACATGAACGAACTAAATAGCATGGAAAATAAGAACGTAAGTAAATCTCAAACAAACTAGCATAAATTAAATAAACGAAATTAAGATGAAAGATTACTAACTTAATTCTCCAAAGTAAACAAGGTTTGAAGCATGAAATAACTCAAGAACAATAAATAAAAGTAATTACCTAAAATCATGAATTAATGTAAATTAAACTGAGAAAGCAATTAAAAGTTTAGAATACTTATTGGAACTAAAAAGTGCAGTAAACTCTCCAACTTAGGGGTAAGAGTTACCGCTAAAGGTACCGCTAACCCTCTCCGTCCATCCGTAGTGGTATTGGTAGCGGTGTGGATGATAATCGTTAAGTGCACCGCTAAACCTCTTTTATTTCCTAACGGTGGAACTAGCAGTAAGGGATATCGTTAACTAGGTCTGCGAGCTCTATGTCCACCTTTAGCGGTAAGAATAGCGGCAAGGCATCGGTGTGGTGTCTGCTAGGTCATAACGGTAGGATATAGCGGTAAGGGCTACCGTTAACCTAACCGTTAACTTCAGAAACTTGGTACTTTTTCGTCGGAAAGCTCGATTCTTGTCTCTTGATCGTCTAACTTCATCTTTTACGTGATGTGCTCCTCCGGTTACTTAATTGTAAGGCCAAAAGCAGAGAATAATCACCTATTTACGTCAATCAAGATCAAAATATGGTAAAATAAGCTGGAAGTACAAAAATACGAAATTAAGCTTAATCTTTTCAACCTATTACCAAAAACAATAAGAAACACTAACTAAAATACTAATAAAAATCAGTACAAATATGTGTTAATCAACTACCCCACGCTTTATTGGTTTGTTCGTCCTCGAACAAACGATAATTTTAAAGAATAGCAAGAATGAAAATAAGTTAAAGCAAAGAGTCGTGTCGTGCTACATAGATAATTTTGAAAATATAGGTAATTGCAACGCAACCTCAAACGCTAGATCATTATTACATTGTCGCTTCAAAAACTAAATCATGCCTCCTCTCAAAGGGTAATATATAAGTGTACGCTAAAAAACACTCAAGAATTTTTTTATGGGAACGTGTTTACACTCAATTCATCAAAATACATGTATAATAAACAAGAACTGAAAATCAAAAACTTCTCCATCTCATTTAAGTGTGCAACTAACAAAGAATCGGAAAAAGTCTTTGCGGGTTGTAATGTAGGCTCCTTGGACGGGTATGGAATATATAAGTCTTGTGGCTAACTCACGATCTAACGTGATCAATAACTCACCAAACTATTCTAATCACGAAGTAAAGTGCATTCAAAATAAATCCTCACTAAACACCCATAACGTAGTCTTGAAACTTATCTCAACTCGCAACCTAATATCGTATAAGTATTCAAATATATTTGAATGTATTTTAATATTCATATTCTAATTCCAACTTGAATTTTTTTATTAAAAAACTATTAAGTAAAAACACTTACTATAACTTCAAATAAAATGCACCCATAAAAATATATATACTTTAATCATAAATATAATATAATATATAATAAGTTTTAAATATTACTTTTTATAATAATATATATTATAACTTCAATAATTATATAATAGAAAATATAAATAATCTACAATACTCATAATTTATAATTACAATACACACCCACCCACCCACCCACACACCCACCACACACACACACACACACACACACACACATATATATATATATATATATATATATAGTATTCGAACCAAATATTTGAAATTAATCAAATTTATTTTTATTTCATTTTTTCTTAAAATGAGTATTTAGTAATTAATTATAACTTTATGCACTTGATACTTAATTATAATCAAACATTTAAATATATATGAGACTTTAGGAAGACTATAAGAATATTTTTTTTTAATTACAATAATTAAATTTATATAATTCTCCAATTTAAGAAAAAACACATTTACATTTGTTATGAAATTTATTATAATTTAAAACCATGAGGAGGGTTTACAAAAAACTTTAAGACCCCTTACAAATATAATAAGTTTATTAAGGTAAATTGGATTGTAGGGTATAATGAATTCTGATAATTTACCTAATTGTTTTATATGTGCTTTGTATTAATTTTAATATATCAATTAGGTGATATATATAATTATATGTGTTATATAGTACTTGGGTTATTTTTTTTATTGGATCAAGCCATTCCATTAATCCCATTAATCCATTGGATCAAGCCACCCCTCAAGTTATTATAACAATTTTGTTTTAGCCCATTTGATTTACAAAATTTCGGCCCAACCTTATTTTTATAGCCCAGCCCATTAGTTCATAATATATATAGAGTTTTTCCTTCACAAAGTCTGGCATTAGAAATCATTTGGTTCCAGCCATAAGCTCTCTCTCCCTTCGTCAGTTTTAGTTTTATTTTCTTTCTTTCGCCTTCCTATCCCGGACAACCTCCGGCTGACCACCGTTCGACGACGGCAGCACCATCGGCCGCCACCGTGTCAGTCAGTGGATAAGATGGCTGCGCTCCAGCTCACTCAAGAATGGGACGGCAGTGGTCCGCCGGCAAGCTCGTTCTAATATTGGACGCAGTACATTTTGGTGTATTCCAAACCAGCTGAGGAACATGAGAAACATTTTAGAATTGTGTTAGAGACGTTACAGAAACATAAGTTGTACGCCAAGTTTAGCAAATGTGAATTTTGGCTAAACGAAGTGGCATTCTTAGGTCATATCATCTCGGGAGATGGAATCGCGGTAGATCCATCTAAAGTTCAGACTGTGTTAGATTGGAAAAGACCTGAAACAGTGACAGAGATAAGAAGTTTACTAGGTCTTGCAGGTTACTACCGCAGGCTTATCAAAGACTTTTCTAAAATTGCAGGACCATTATCCAAGTTAACGCAAAAACAGGTAAAATTTGTGTGGGATAGCAAATGTGAATCTAGCTTTCAAGAATTAAAGGAAAGATTTACAACGGCGCCTGTTTTGGCTCTGCCGAAAGGACTTGACAACTTTGTAGTATATAGTGATGCATCAAAGGAAGGACTAGGTGCGGTATTAATGCAAAATGGAAGAGTTGTTGCTTACGCTTCTAGGAAACTTAAACCATATGAGGTAAATTATCCTACGCATGACCTTGAGTTAGTAGCCATTGTGATTGCTTTAAAGAAATGGCGACACTATTTATATGGAGATCAATTCATAGTGTTTACGGATCATAAAAGTCTCAAATACTTGTTTTCTCAAAAAGATTTGAATCTTAGACAACGAAGATGGATTGAATTACTGGAGGATTACAATTTTGATATTCGGTATCATCCTAGTAAAGCTAATGTTGTTGCCGATGCCATGAGTCGAATGGTACAACTCGCTCACTTAATGATTCGGGAATGGAATTCATTACAAGAATTAAGTTGTTGGAACCCGAGGTGGTCAAAAACTCAACTCATATGTTCAGGACTATCGTTAAAGTTGGATTTATTAGAGGAAATCCGATCGTCACAAGGGAACGGTGAAAAGTTTAAGACACTGAAGGAGAAGATTATGCAAGGTTCAAAATCGGATTTTTCTATGAACAAGGATGGGATCATAAGATTCAAAAATAGGATTTGTGTACCGAATGATGAAAGGTTAAAGAATAAAATTTTAGGAGAAGCTCATCACTCAAGGTATACAATTCACCCTGGAGCCACAAAGATGTATAGAGATCTAAAGAAGAGTTTTTGGTGGGTTAATATGAAGAAACAAGTAGCTCAATTTGTGGCTAAATGCTTAGCTTGTCAGCGTGTTAAAGCGGAGCATCAACGAACTTTTTAGAGTTTCGAAAACTACAAATTGACCCCACAAACTTTTCAAAGTTCCGAAAATCTCAATTTGAACCCCAATTACTTTATTAGTTTTTCAAAACCATACAACTTTCTTATTTCTGAGCCAAAATGGGTCAAAAGACTTTCAAATGACTTCAAATTCAAACCATAACTTCGTTATAGTATCCTCCTACGTAAGACGTATACAAAATTACAAATTTACCCTTTTAACTCTAAATTTCTAGAATCGAGGCCGAACGTCTTTATTATACTATTTCGCGATCAAGTCGATTAGTTTCACTTTCAAGTGTCTTAGGATCTTAGATATTACTTTATTATATGTTATATTTATAATTTTTATAAATATATTATATTTTAGGACTCAACATGGGCTTTTATTTGGAAGTGACGAGGCATTTCATATACTAGATCAAGAACCTCAATTAAGGTGAGTAAAACTTTCTTAAACTGGGGAGTTTGAAAATTCTCAAATTATAATACGTTGTTTGTGCTTATCTGCGAGTAAAATATTTTTAACTAGAAAGTTTGAGTTTTTCCAAATTAAGAAGCACTTGTTGCTTAAACATATTTTTCTGTTTGTATAAGTCTTTTGAAAAATAGTATTTTGAGAGAAAATATGCAAGTGTGCATTGCTCTTGTGCTTGTACTTCATCATAAGTTCAATTATATGATTTTATATCAAAGATATTGTTTGAACTCGATTGTTGTTATTGACTGTCTGTTATCGTTTGTTTGTCAACTGTTACTGTGTGTAACTGTCACTGTCTGTCACTGTAACTGTCTGTCTGTCTGTCTGTCATTGTTACTGTCTGTCAGGCATGAGTAGTTTAGGCAATCAACCAAGCAGGTTGCCTGTGGTTCTTGCTTGACTACTCGTGGTACCTATTCCCATTGTTCCTGGTCGGGTCGGAGACGACGGCAGGATTTGGGTCGTAGATTGGGTATATTCCGGAATATGATGTACCCTGGGTTTGAATCTCATAGCTAAAGGGACGTCGAGCCTACTGGGAGGGATAAGGATTTTAAGGCTGCGGCCTGGAGTGTCACCTTTCATGGTGAGCGGAAACGTATGGGTCATGTTTGATCGACATTGATTCTACATTTATGTGAGTTAATCTGGCTCGGAAGCTAAGTGCTACGCGTGGGAGCCACCTCTAGAGTCCTTCGGGAGCTACGTTCTACGCGCGGGAGTCACCTCTAGAGTTTCGTATCCAGACACTCACTAATCGGACTGACTGTTTTGAAACGAGACAGATTTTCCTATCTGTTCAACTGTTAACTGTTTCAATTGATTTCTTAAAAATAAGAACGAGACAACTTTTCCTGTCTGTTCAACTGTTAACTGTTTCAATTGATTTCTTAAAAATAAATTAACATTATATGTTTGTTCTAAATGTGATAATTGGTTAGTATTTGGGAAAAGCTATTGTTTAATCTTTCTAAAATATTTTTAATTTTGATTAAAATACTGAAGTCCTAAATTGATTGAATTATGTGTTTGTTGCTGATTAAAGTTTATGTTACACGCATGAAAATAGTTTTGCACACCAAGTGCTTTGATTATTTTATGAAAGTTATTTTCTAAACTCTTGTGAATTTTATATTTTAAAAAGATTTTTTTTTTTTGAAATTTCATTTGCTTGCCCTCACTGAGCTCTTTTAGCTCACGCTCTCTTTTATTTTAAAACCAAACTCTCCAGATATCGACAATAATGCGAATGATGTTAGACTTCGATTTTCAAGGTGAAGACTGACCCATCTAGAGTTTCCTTTGTCGACTTCCTTTTATTGTGTTTTTGTAAATGAAAACGAATTTAAGGTGAGAGTTTGTTTTATTTATTTATTTTATTTTTATTGAGGTAGTATTTTATTTGGGGAGTTACAAAAACCACAAGAAGGCAAATAAAATAAAGCCTGAAATGAAAACCAACCACTATTAATTTGTTTACTTAGTGTATGTGCATTGGTACTTCGTTTATGTTAATTTAGTACTTCATTATTATGTGTTTGGTTCTTAGTTTATATGTATCCAATACTTGGAGAGTGTGCATTTCGTACTTACTGTATGTGTATTTGGTACTTAATTAGTGTGTATATAGTGTTTATTTATTATGAAATGAATACTTAGTTTATATTAATCAGCACTCGGTAAGTGTGCGTTAAGACTTCAATTGTTACACGATTAGTACTTAGTGCACGTGAATCTGGAACTTAGTGAGTGCGCAATGAGTAATTATTTGTTATTTTATTGGTACTTAGTTTATATGCACTTGTACTTGGTGAATGTGCATTTTTTTAGTTTTTTTTGCGATTGATATTTAGTTTGCATGCATCCGTACTTAGTCAATGTACGTTGTTATGCAATTAGTACCTAATTTATATTAATCAATACTTTTTGAGTGTGCATTTAGGTTTTAATTGTTATACAATTAGTACTTAGCCTATGTGGATATGATACACAGTGACTGTGCATTGAGTACTTAGTTGTCATTCTATTAGTACTTAGTTTACATGCACTTATACTTGATGAATGTGCATTTATATTTTAGTTGTTATGCGCTTTGTACTTAGTTTTCATGTATTTGGTACCTAGTCAGTGTGCATTGAGTACTTTGTTGTTATGTTCTTAGTTGTTATGGGTTAACTGGTTTTGTATTAAATTGTAATTTTTCTGTAATTAATTTGCTGGAATTTGCACTGTAATTTTGATAGATGAGGCTTGAGGAAGAAGCAGATGGAAAGGCAGATAGAAAGGAGAGAGGATTAGAGATATGAATAATTTCATGTAAATGCTTAATTCCCTTGCGTACTGTTCCATTGGTTACATAAAGAAAATGTGGTTGGACCACTTGATTGTAATGACTAAAACACCCAAGAAATATCTAAGGAAGTTGGACCTTTCAACCTATAAATAAATAGGGCCCAGTAACAATTAATTAATAGGCCCAATTGCCCCTTTCAGCCCATTAAGCAATCCGGTCCGGTAATCTGGTCCTCCATGCTTTGATCCGCAACCCGACCTTCGCCCGATTCTTCACCCGTTTCCTGTTTCTTCTCCTTTTTCTCACAACCCGTCTCAATGGCGGTATTTTTATCCTTTTGCTCTAAATTAGGGTTCCTTCGCCATTCAATTGCATCTTTCCCTTTCTTCAATCCCAATTTCATAACATTAGTTTATATTAATCAATACTTAGTGATTAGATTTTAGTTGTTATGCGATTAGTACTTAGTGTATGTGGATCCGGTACTTATTAAGTGTGCATTAAGTACTTAGTTGTTATTTCATTAATACTAGTATTGTGCCCATGCGTTGCACGATAATTTTTTATCTTATGTAAAGTAGAAATAATTATTTTAAATGTATTAAAGTATTTAAATAAGTAACGGTATATATTTATATTTAAGTTTTATATATATATATATATATATATATATATATATATATATATATATATATATATATATATATATATATATATAGGATTGGGTTCATGTGGGAACCAATCCCCTGTGTGGGAACTAGGAACCCACATGAACCTTTAGATCAAATATTTTGTATGACCAAGATCATAGCATTAATTATATTATTAATATATTTATATTAATTGAAAAGGATTTTTACGTAATTAATCACACTATCCTAAAATAGCACATAATTAAGCCCATCTTATTCCAAAAATCAAGCTTCACAATCACACGTATATGCCAATTATATCTTTAAGAAAAAATGGAAAGAAAATCAATGATATATCTTTACCTTCTTTTTTTACCAAAATCTCCAAGACAATAATTTATTATCGTTAACTACTAATTATTTCCATGTAATACAAAACAATGATTTGCAATGGAGGTTTATTTGAGTCATTCATCCTCTCACTGACGCCAACTCAACAGGGGGAAAGCATCATCATTTTTATATATAAATTATGCCTCTTGATGTTGGCATGATCAATATCATACGTATATGCTGCTATTATTACTATTATTACTAATTGGCTCAAATATGTCATACTCGAATTAGAGAATTTATCGTATTTAGTTTTGCGATGTTTTTTGTCCTAATTCAACGAACAAAGAAAATATTGCTTAACTACTATTAGAGTAAACAAACATAATTCTATTTCTATGAATAGTTATATTATGAAAATCGATTGTTAAAAATGAAACTATATAAGACATCAATTGAAGCAAACAAGTGTTCAAAAGCCAAAAGGATATAATATTCCTACTAAATAAATATCTTTGTTTCTTTCTTCCAAGATAGGGGTTGGGTCATTCTATATCCGGACTCTTCTTCTCAAGAGTGTCTGCATTACTGGAGCACCAAGATCTGCTATACAAATTAAAGTCTTGATTATCCAAGAGCACACCAAAGCAGTGAAGCTGCATAAAGCCATAAAATAAGTTATTCCAACAAAGTGCATTTAAAGATGCTAAAATACTCGAAAAAAATAAATAAATAAAAAGAAAGGAAAAAAGGGCACATACAGTCTTAAGAAATAAAATTCAGGTTTAAAGCACATGTTATGGACTTTTTAGCCTTACGCATTTTCAGCTAGTTCACATTTTTTATAGCTATTATACACATTTCATAAGCCAGGATCACAGGTTCAACTACTAAAAGCAAATCAGTTAGTCTCAAGTATTTTAATCACATCATTTTTAGAATAATTCAAGGTGATGAATGGAGATCAACTAAGAAATCTGCTAACTTATTAGCTGAAGGCTAAGAAACAGAAAATTGGACCTGCAAAAAGATCATCAATGTAATATCTAGATCTTCCAGTGTTCTAAGAAGTCACTATTACAACTAACAAATTAATATTTTTTCTGAAGATCAAAACACATTTCCACATAATCAGATTCACTTTCCACCTAACTCGTGATTTAATAAATACAAGAACAAATTTTAGAGTGCTTGATCTCTTTCTTTCCGCGTATAAAAACCAACTACAATGAAATGATCATAAATATAATATATGATCCTATGCCCTTAATTTTATTACCTTGGGGTAAGAAACTGTTTTCTGTTGAGAACATCTCAAAATGCTTATTCATGCTAAAGCAGAAATCATCCTTAATCTACAATCATCCAAAAGCAATTGTGTCATGCTAGACAAGTATTAAGTAGAAATTATCCTTAACCTACAATTATCCTTATATAAATACATATATAAGCACCATCAAACACAAGTATTAAGCAATGTCAATGCACATAATTAGCACTTCAAAGATAATTAGCACAAATCACATATTTTTAGCATACTGTAATAAGCATATTGTCCATATAATTAGCATATTTTCAGCATAATTTAAACACATTTACCATATTGTATATTGTATTTTAGCATTATTCTTGTTTCAGCATAATTCAAAACATTTAGCATACTGTATTTGTATTTTTAGCATAATTCATATTTTTATCATACTGTAATTAGCATATTTTCAGCATAATTCAAACACATTTAGCATGCTTCAACATATTTATCATATTTTAATTAGTATTCTATCAAATAGATTTTAGCACCTTGCAATTAGCATTCTATCAAATAGATTTTAGCATCCTAATATTACTTATTTCGATGCTATAAAGTATACAACAATTCAAATAGCCATTATTAGCATCACATAAAACTATATGTTATAGCATTGTTACATAACTATCAGAAGCATCATGGAGTATGTATTTCAGCATCAAAAAAATTAATATTAACACACTAGCAATGTCAAAAACCCTACAGTGGGTTTCAAATTTCATTATAAGTTAAATAGCATATTAACACACCATTAATAGCATCGAAATAAGTAATATTAGGATGAACAATGCGGACCTGCAATCAAAATCCAAAAATCAAAATCAAAACTAGATGATAAACAATCCAAAAATCTAACCTCGCGCGATGCTTTCTAGCACGGCCCACAACATCGCCTCCCATCACTGCATCTTAAAAACCTGCGTGCTTTCAAGAGTGTGTGGGACTGCAAAAATCTTGGGATGCTTTTATTATGGGGAAGACGCTTTGAAATCAGGGTGCAAAAGTTTTGGCATGCTTCGAAATCGGCATACAAAAATTATGGGATGCTTTGATTTTGGGGAAGATAACTTTTGGCATCTTTTGGTGAAGATTAATTCTGGCGAACGAAATCGGGGATGATAAATTCTGGCAGAACGGCAAAAATTCGGGGATGCTTTAATTTTACTTTTAGATGCTGTTATTTGTTGAAGAAGATCAAAGGATTATCGATTTGTTTCCTGTCTGAAAAGCTGCGGGTGATTTCGGGAGATGATCTTTTGGCTGATTTTGTGGAAATAGGAGAAATTTCAAGGATACCCTCTAAAACACAGAAAAAGATGGTGCGTGTAATGTTAATGATATACCTATCTTATATACAGCAAGGAACTAGGGCCGTATGATGAATAGATTTTAACGGCTGATATTGGTTCTCAGTTCCCACATAGGGCATGGTTCCCACAAGAACCCACCCCTATATATATATATA
>BMAC01000388.1:384566-412287 GCA_014905375.1 Phtheirospermum japonicum | reverse complement strand
TTCAAAATTACTGTTTTTAGCAAAATTTGCTTTCAAAGGCGGCCTTCCCCTTTTTTTGTTTTTGAATTAGTTGATATTTTTTAAAAGGTTATTGTAGTTGATGTCATAATGTTCATCCCACTTGGTGTTGGGTTTGCACTTGTATTGTTTTAAGTGATTTTTGAGATAATAAACAAATTACATTATTTTATGAAACCAATTCAAATTAAAAAATGTTGAATTGTAATAATATTTTATAAACAACATGTTGATAGTAATAAGAATAATATCAAATTATATTATATTGTGTATTTTTGTATAATTTAATTAAATAAAGTGATCAAATTATTTTTGAGAAAAAATGACAAATTGGATATTGTTGGACTTGGAATGAAAAAAAAATAATAAAAAAAACGTAAAAGAAAAAAACTCATAATAAAACACTAAAATAACATATAAGTGATTATATATATATAATATTAATTCTTATTTTTATAATGTTAATTATATATATATAATATTATTTCTTATTATAATGTTAATTAGAGTATCTATCCTAATTATGTTAAGAAGATTTCTACATAATTAAAAAAAGAAATTAATCCTAGTGAATCAAATCATCATTAATATTAATTATCGTATCTATCATAATTATGTTAATAAAACTCCTACACAACTAAAAAAAGAAAATAATCCTACGTGGACATTCTACTCATATTTTTCTTCTCTCTCCAAACCTCTCTTTAATATATATATATATATATATATATATATATATATATATATATATATATATATATATATATATATATATATAGATATAGATATAGATTTGATGCAATTGTACTTGACGAGTGTGCTTTTTTAGATTTTAATTGTTATGCGCGTGGTACTTAGTCTTCATACATCTGGTACCTAGTCAGTGTGCTTTGAGTACTTTGTTGTTATACAATTAGTACTTAGTTTAATTATTGAGATGCATTTTAATTTTAATTGTTATATGATTAGTACCTTAGTTTATGTGGATTTGGTACTTAGAGAGTGTGCATTGAGTACTTAGTTTTCATGTAATTATTACTTAGTTTATACGATTAAATGGACACATTCAGAAGCGAAACAAGATATCCCTCGATTATATGATTTTGAAAATTGAACAAATAATTTTGGGACCAAGTGAGATTTCTGAGAATTTAAAACATCCTTGAAGTTAATATAATATTTTAGATAAGCTAATTTAGGAGTCAATTCATAATGGTCAGGATGTGAGTTTTGGGGGTTTCATAACATGATATTTCATAATAAGTTGACTGAAATAAAATTTATGAAATTTACAATTAGACCCAAAAGTTTATCTAATTCTTTTAAGGGGAAAATTATTTTTTTGGTCCATTATATTGTCCACTTTTCAATTTAGGACCAAAATATTGTCCACCATCAAAACACATACACGAAGTTTGCAAAATAAAAAAAAATGTACAAAATTATCCCGATCAGGCTTTTTTGCTGTCGTGGCGTGATTCAATAATTTTTTATCATTTTTTTTATTTTTAAACATTAATTGAACAAGAAAACCTGAGAAAGAAATCAATTTTGGTCCATTATATTGGCCGCATTCCAAAAAATGTACGTGATATTGACCATAATCAAACCACATCTGCTAAGTTGGTCAATTCATCAAAAATTGTCCAAAAATATTTTTTAAATAAAAATAAATATTTAATATATATTAGATATGTAGATTAATTTATAAGTTATATTTATAAATAATTATATTATATTTATAATTTTATATTATATTTATGAATAATGATATTATAAATACATAATACTATAATAAATATTATATATATAATATAAATATAATTATTCATAAATAATTATAAATACATATTATTCAGAAAATATATTATTAATTATAAATATAATATTATAATAAAATTATATAATATATATATATATATACGTATATATATATATATTATAAATATAATCATTCTAAATAATTATAAATACATATTATTCAAGAAATATAATATTAATTTAATATGTAAATTAGTTTATAAATTATATTTATAAATAATTATATTATATTTATAAATGTAGATTATATTTATGAGTAATGATATTATAAATACATAATATTATAATAATTATATATATATATATATATATATATATATATATATATATATATATATATTAAAATATAATTATTCATAAATAATTATAAATACATATTTAATATATATTAGATATGTAATTAATTTATAAGTTATATTTATAAATAATTATATTATATTTATAAATGTAGATTATATTTATGAATAATGATATTATAAATGCATAATATTATAATAAATATTATATATATAATTTATATTTTTATATTTATTTCTAATTTTATTAATCTTTTATTAATTAAAATCTTACTAATAAGAATTATATATTTGTAACAATTATATATCATTATTTGTATATAATATATATTTATAATTAATAATTTTTTTATTAATATGTATTTATAATTATTTATGAATAATTATATATATAATATTTATTATAATATTATGTATTTATAATATCATTATTCATAAATATAATCTACATTTATAAATATAATATAATTATTTATAAATTAATTTACATATCTAATATATATTAAATATATATTTTTTTATTTAAAAAATATAAAAATTATTTTTGGACCATTTTTGATGAATTGACCAACTTAGGAGATGTGATTTGATGATGGTCAATGTCACTTACGTTTTTTGGAATGTGACCAATATAATGGACCAAAATTGATTTTTTTCTCAGGTTTTTTTGTTCAATTAATGTTTAAAAATAAAGAAAAATGATAAGAAATTATTGAATCACGCCACGTCAGCAAAAAAGCCCGATCGGGATAATTTTATACCTTTTTTGATGTTTTTGCCAACTTCGTGTATTTGTTTTGATAGTGAACAATATCTTGGTTCTAAATTGGAAAGTGGACAATATAATGGATCAAAAAAGTAATTTTCCCTTCTTTTAAGCATACCACATACTCCATAATCCATCACCACCTCACATGGCCAACTACGCCATGTCTCCGACGAAGACCATTTGACTATCAACAATTTTAAACCTGTAATTTCATAGATTAACACGAGAGTAACTCGATGGTAGTCGCCGATTGAAGACTGGTGGTTGGAAGACGAGATAATGGACGATAAAACTTGAGATTTCTAAGTAGTTTAAACTCAATTTCCCTGTGATTGGAACATCGTAAAATTAATATAACTGACTTTGGAACGTGGGAGACGAGGCAATTCAAAGGAGAATATAATAGATGGGCTTCATCACTGGTGAGTAGCTCATGGCCGTGGCTACCAAAAATAATAGCGACTCTGATGTGATTCTTTTGTTTTTGGCAAATAACTTATTGTTCAGGAAAGATTCTAGGCCAGATGCAATTTTAATTATAATATTAAAAATATGACTAAAGGTATTTTAAAATAAATATAATTTTTTTTAAATATAAGATTAATTTTATCTTTTGAAGTTAGCAGGGAGTTCATTTAAGCTTACCTGTTGCTTAGAGGAGTTCAGACCAAAATATATTAAACGGGACTGAATCACAAATTAAAATCATGCGTTAGAATTTTCCAACAAATTCCCCAATAATTTACACGTCCTTTACTTTACCGTCACCCATTACTATCAGGTTCTGTACTATCACTCACTCTGTCACTCAGAATTGCTTAAACCCTTGTTTCTCTTCAAGAATCGTCAGATATTCCCAAAACAAAAACCTAAAAACCATCACAAGAAAATGCCTCCGAAAAGAAACCATCACCAGAAAAACAACAAACCACCGATTTCCGGCGGTGGATCCATGTCGGACTGTGTTCTCCCACAAGACATGATGCTCTGCATCGTCACGCGCCTCCCCGTGAAATCAATCCACCGATTCAAGGCCGTCTGCAAGCCCTGGCGCAAGCTCTTCACCACCCCAAAGTTCATGAAAATGCACCAAGCCCACCTCTCCCAAAACCCAGAAAACCAGTCCGTAATGATCTACAATTTCACCGAGAAACAACAACACACCATGTCTCTCTTCAGAATCGAGTCCAGCGAGAAAAAACCAACGAATCTCGTCCATCCATGCCCCGGAATGCTCTACGAAATGGATTTTGTTGGGTGTTGCTATGGCTTGATTTGTATCACTAACCCTCCTCGTGGACAGATGATTGAACTGTGGAACCCTGCTTTGGGGCTGTCTAAAAGCACTGCGATTCCCAAGTTGAAAAGTGGGGAACCTAGGATGATATCGCTCGGGTTTGGGTACGATGACGAGGCTGATGATTTTAAGGTGGTCAGGATTGTCTCCGTGGAGAAGAAGAAGCAAGGGAAGAAAATGACCGTTGGGGTTGAGGTTTACTCTGCTAATTCCGATTCTTGGAAAAGGGTCGAGCCGGGTTTTCAATTCAGTGTGTATCGGACTAAAAGCGAGGCGATTGTGAATGGAAATCCGTATTGGGCTGGCAAGATTGGCGAGAATTGTGTTATGGTGTGTTTTGATGTGAGGAAAATGGAGTTCGAGTTTGTTCCTCTGAGTCTTAACCTCGGGGGGAATGGGGAATTGTTTGAGGCGGCGTTTGTGGATTGGAAGGGTGCTATTGCTGCTATCGTGTGTAAGAAAGATGAAAACGAGAGGGTTTTGTCTCTCGATGTTCGGGTTTTTGATGGTGTTGAGAAAATATGGATCAAGAAACGCAGGTTTAGGACGATGGAGTTGAGAGCGTATAGGTTTGTGCAGTGTTTGAAGAACGGGGAGATTATCGGAGAGTGTAATGATGGGAAGGTGCTTGTGTTGGATGCTGATGAAGAGAATGGAGGAGGAGGTGTTAAGAAGGAGGTTGTGATTGATAAGGGATCTATTCAGGTTTGTGGATATACCGAGAGCTTGGCATACATCAAAGGAATGGAAAAGGTGAAGGTGAAGAAAGCTAAGGATATGCTTAGGTTTTTTCAGGCCCTTAATTAATCGTATGGCTCTTTGATGGAGATGAGGTTTTGTTTTGTTTATATACTGAGGTTTGACGTAGTTGAAAAGTTTGCTGTTATTGTTGCTATGACGTCTAAATGGTATTATTATTATTAGTTTCTAACTATGGTATCTGAGGTTTGTAGTTTAGTAGTTCTTATGTATGGGTATGGTATGGTTTTTATGTTAATTCTCTGTTTACTAATTGGGTATTTCTTGATTGTTGGTTTTGCTATGAATATGCTGTAGCTAGCTTGGTTCACATTGTGATGAAATGCTGGATATGAAACTCAGTTTTTTTCTTTGTTTGTTAAATGGCACCCTGTTTCATGTCAATATGGTGGGTATGTGTTTAAAAACATATAGTTTATGTTTAGAAACATTTATGTGAATTATTCAATAATTATATAGATTTATTTGTGATGCTGCTCATGGGTTTGAGTTTCTATGGGTGCAATTTCGGTGAGTAATCTGACTTCACTTGCATGAAAGATGGAATATATTAAAATAAACTTTGCTTGTCTACTTCATGTTGGGTACGATTATTGGCCTAAGATGTTTTTATTTTTGGTAATTACATTTATGAGTGAGATAGTAATTACTTGTTACAGCATGGACAGTAGCAAAATTACGACCGCACAATTTTTGGTCGATCCTTGAAATCAAGCCGAGTCGATGTGTGGGGCTCACACACGACGCCCCACGTCATCACGTGAGTTTTTTTGTTTTCCTTTTTTTTTTTTTTCTTCCAAATGTGTTACGTTATTGCTTAATATTGAGAGCTTTTGGTCTACATATTGCAGAAGTTCAACTCTTGATGAGAATAATGTGTTGATAGTTTGTGATGAAACTTTAGTAGCCTCTAACCCTTTACATATGCTGTCTAATTATATTTGCTTCACTGTGATAATGAATTTAGGCTGTGAGCTCTCCTTGTGTAGATCTTATTCATGTTTGTGATTCCTTGGTGAGTCTGTTAATTCAAATTATGGAATTCTAGTTTTGATCGTTAATCTGCCTCATTGCATGTTGGCGTGAATTCCTGCATCTTGTTTTGCCTTTGTGTTCGCATATCCACGTCAACAGGTCCACACATAGCTAATTAAACACGACGCCAAAAAATGACGAATATTCAATGATGTGCAGCAGCATATGAGAACCTCCGGAAATTATTCCAATTTTAAATAGCTCGGCTCGGGAATTTTAGTTCGGTTCTCACTACGATTTTTGAGGATAGCCTCTTATCTTTATTTATCTTCCCCTATAAGTTTAGGCCTGCTCATTCTTAACTTGACTAACCCTAATAGGGATGACCTATTTCTTTCTTGATTACATACATGATTCAGGCTGGCTCAATTTGCATCCTCTTTTCTATCTTGAGAAGTTCAATTATTAGGTTAGCTCGACCCTTATTCTTTCTAGCTTAGGTTGGGTCGGCTCACTACAAAAAATAGAAGAATTCCGATGGATTATTCTCTCATTAAAGGTTAAAAGTTTATCGGTATTCGCTTTATCGAGGGAATTAATCCAACGGTAAAACCCTACTTGGTAAATGGGTACCAATAGAAATAGGATCCCTCAACACTACTGCCGAGTGATTTATTGACGAATTATTTCTCGGTAAATACTTAGCCCTCGATCGTGTAATCCCTCAGTATCAACAAGGGAATCCATTCCCTCATTATCACTGAGGGAATGTAATCCCTCAGTACCATCAAGAGACCATACAATCCATCGTAAATAATAAATCTTATAAAAGTTGTTTATGTCTAATATGTCGAGGGAGGTTGCTGGGTCTTCAGAAAAGTTGTCATCGCTGTGGCGGGTTTCGCATTCATCCAGGCATCCATCTCAAGCTAGAGTAGTGCCTGGAAATTATGTTGCCTTCTACGCACGTGCTTGCTCGACTTGGTTGTACTTATCTTTCATCGTTATTGGGCTCGTTTTGTGGCCTCGATGCGTCTGGAGTTCCGTCACTTGAGTCCTATCATGAAGAAACACCATTGTAAACCATCGAAGAAGCCACCAACTTTTCGAAACAATTGGTGTCTTAATGTCAGACTTTTTTTTACCCAACGACGTCAAGATAAATAAAGTTCTCATCAACCTCATTATTTAGATCCTGTGATGAAACAAATGTTTCATCCACACGTCTCTAAAACTCCTCCTAAAATAGATATCATTCATAAATTCTACATGGAAAAAAAAGTTAATTTATAAATATTAAGCACGGAAGATACTTACATCCGTACTCATTGATCTATGACCAACAAACATGCATCCTGCTTCTTGTACGTACATACAAAAACCTCATAGATAGTGCCTATCGTCCCTTCTCTCGTTGTTGTATTTAAAGAAAATCGTCAAATAATTAAGCATTAAATAAATAAATAATTTATTTATTGCGATTTAAAGTTACTTACAATATCAATGAATGATCAATCAAAGATTTAAACCCGTCGATTTGTTTCGATATCCATCTATCTGGGCCAGCAGGCTCGCTCCTATTCGCGCTGCACTAGTCGAACTTGGTTTTGTTTACGAGCTTCTCCCACTCTGTCTCTCATGCCCTATCTTAGATGCATGATGGATAATAAAATTATTTATCATTTATAATACTAAAATATTATAATTTACTAAAAATAAGAACTGCTTACTTACAGACGTCTCCATCAATGTACCATGACCTATTCCCACTCTTCGCATAAGTATGCTTATACTCGTTTAGTCGTTGATCGTACTTTTTCTACTTCTCGTTTTAAAATACCGCCTTCACATCATCCTCCAGTATGGACCCATATTTCAATAACAATGATTCTATGAAACTAAATATTTATAATTAATATATATATATATACACACACACGATTCTCAACAAATATTAATGAATTGTACTTGTATAAATTATTTCTTTAAACATGGCCACCACGAATCACACATATGATTAGTACCACCTTCCACGTCCACCCGGCGGTATCAAACTCCCTCTCAATGATATCTTTGTAAATCGTCAAAATTTTAACCGACGCACAATGCAGTCTATAATTGTATTTATGGTTAAATATATTATTAATAAATTATGATTTAAAAATTTTAATTTTTAATTTACTTACTTCATGTCGATGAAATTAACCAAATGTCGCCCATCTGATAAAGTCGATACGACCTTGACGTAACGACATCAAACTGCGTGGATGCAGCTATCTTTGGTGGAGTCGCTACTGGCGCTGATTGTTGTGAACCAAACCCCAGGTAGTCGTCATCATGATCCTCTAAGTGACATGATGAGGACGATGACACCAGATCTTTAGATAATCCTACTGGCAATGATGATCGACCGAGACCGCATCCACGACACCTCAACATCTGATAGAGGTACATATAATACGACTATTTTACAAAATGCAAGTATATCTAAAGGTTAAAATATGTTCACTTGACAATACGACCATTTTAAAAGATCAAGTACAAATCAATTAGTTTAAAATAGGAGTATTTTTACATATATTTCAACTATATCGTCCACTCATTTAAATTAGTCATCTGAACTGACACTTTCACTATTAAAGTTATCATTAAACTCATCTTCGTTTGTATCTTGATTGGTGAGTAACTCCACCTCAATATCATCATTTACCTCATCAACAAGTTCGTCCACATCATTGTCAGTGGGGGTCATACAATTAGAAATTAACATCGCCCAATTGTATTGAACTGCGTGTATCTACAACTTTCTCTTGAAACGATTGCTCATATAGAGGCTCGATAAACTCTACATTTGATCTCGCTTTGATTTTACACATTGCCCACCAATCCAGCTTGTCTCGTTTCAAACTCGGGTACGCACAATCGTAAACTTGAACAGCCTGGGCAGCAAGTACAAAAGGTTCAACTTGATTGAATCTATGCCTGTGATTGATATCGACAAGCTTATAATGGGGATGAACTTTTATGCCTGCAAGAGTTGGATCAAACCAGTCACATTTGGACAATACTGCTCCATTTGCTCTGTGTATTCGAACTTCACGGTTTCTATATGACGACCGTAATAATCATACTTAATTGCCCCATGATTTGATCGTTTAATACAAACTCCATTGCTCGAAATTGATTTATTAGATGCGTGGTCGACTGTGATAAACCTATATCTATTTATCTTACAACAAGTATACATTTTCACATCATGATGGACCTTCTACCAGACTCCTAATGTTCCGTCGATAACATTGTTCGAAGGACCTCTAGCATATAATTTTGAAACATCATTTTAATTGAAATATTCATTATATCGAGAAATGGACTCCCTTGGTATAAAAGTCCATAGGTATTTCACTCGAGTAGTGACGATAAATATTGACGTCGTATATTGAGAGATACATCAAAAAAAATTATTTACCTTGGGATAAGTACCTCGATATTTTTCTTAATAGTATATTCTCTCAGTGTATCCCTTGGTATTATCCTTTTTTTTCTCTTCTGTGGTGGCTAGTATGACTCTGTTTCTTTGGGCCGAACTTGGTTCGATATTTTCTGTAAGGTTAGTTCGCTAACGTTTTTTCAGATTTGGGCCTTTAGTTAAAATCCAAACCCATGTGCTTGACTCCCCGTTTTACACCTCGATCTTTCTTTTTCCGTGTTATTACAAAATGCTCGGCTCATATTAATTTTGGGCTCAACCTTATTATATTCAGTCCAACTCTTCACTTTTTGGGCATTTTTGGGCAGGATCAAGTACCAAAACTGACACATACTTAAGAATTACGCCTAATTGGTTGTGTTGATTAAAGTAGCGATAACTGATTTTAAATTAATATTTGGTAAATTAGCTGATTGAATGTTAGTTTACTAAGATATGAAAAAAAAAATTATACATAAAAGTAAAGTAAAATTATAATAATAAATAAAGACTTCCTAATTTTTTTTTTAAATATAAAAAATATGAAAAATGATAATAAATTTATACTAATAAATAAATATTTTTTTATGTTTAAGAGAAATATTTCCGTAAAATGTAAGATATTATGTTAGTTTATAAATAAAATATTTATTACAATATAAAATGATAAAATAAAAACCCAATAAATTAGGAGCTTATTAGAAAAATTATAATTTATATTTTTCTTTTCTTAATATGAACTTATTGAGTGTTCTCACAAAACATTCCAAAAGAGTTTATTGAAAGGGACTAAGTTATAAACTCCCCAAAAATATTTAACCAAACATGGCCTTAGAAATGATCAAAATCGCTTAACACTACAAAAAAACAATAGTTTTCCAATGGATTTTACCCTCGGTTTTAAGGTAAAATTCATCATTTTTGTGAAAAATCGAGGGAAAAGTTCCTTCGGAAAAACCCTCCTCGGAAAATTTTTCCGGGGGACAATTTCCCTCGAAATATTTTTCCGAGGGAAAAAACGAGGGCCCGTACCCTCGGAAAACTCCCCCGTATGACCCTCGGAAAAACCGAGGGGCAAATTACCCTCAAAAAACCGAGGGCGAATGCCCTCAATTTTTCGATGATATTTTATTCCCTTATTTTCCGAGGGTATTTACCCTCGGTTATTTTTAAAATATTTTTTAAATTTTAATTTTAATTCCTGTTCAATTATTAAAATTCCCCACAAATTGAAGAAAAATCATTAATGGAAAGACAAATAAATAAATCAATTATTATAAAAATATTTGAAATTTTAGATTTTTTACGGTCGTTCGATACAGTAACAAAGTTTATATACAAATCAAGCTGTCATATGGATGGGGAGGGGGGACTGCTGGAAACGAGCATATATGTTAGCCAGACGGGCATCCATCTGCTGTTGATAGGATTCCTGCTGCCGGCGCTGCTCTTCAAGCTCCTCCACACGTTGTCGCTCAGAGTCGACGTATCGCTGTTGGATCGCCTCGAGCTCCGCCCTCTGCGTCTCCTGAGCTCGTCTGGTGGCCTCCAACTCCTCTCTCTGCGTCTCGAGCTGCGCCTCGAGCTGTCTGACGTGGGTCCTATCAGCCTAGGAGGAGGTGGAAGAAGAACTGCCTGTGAGAAAACCCTTCGCAGCAGCCACCACCTTCCTATATGCGCCGGTGCTGTATCATTTTCCCTTGCTCGACCCGACGACATTGAAGAAAACCTGGTCAGGGTCAACCTCGCTACTCGCATCCTGGGAAGACGCACGTGCCTGCTCCAGCTGTCGCTCATACTCCTTCTGAAATACAACTCGTTAGTAGAATTTTACAATAAAACCAAAGACCAAGTTAAAAATAAGAAAGAGACTCATATTGGTATTACTAGATCTCGTATCGATCCACCCGCCGTCTTTCTTTTTGTGCGTACGTACGAAAATCTCGTACGCCTTGGCCGGCTCGCCCGTCTCCCGCTCCTGTATCCAAATAGAATTTTCAAATAATTAATATTAAAATTAAATAAATAAATAATTATGATATTCTAAAATTACTTACGATATCCAAAGTATAATCGATATTAGATCTAGCACCCCCCCCCCCCCCCCCCCCCCCCCCCCCCCCCCCCCCCCCCCCCCCCCCCCCCCCCCCCCGTGTGCTTCGACATCCCAGTACCCGGCCCAGCAGGCTCGCTCCTCCTGTTCCGGCTGCACTGATCGGATTTGGCCTTATTCTCGGACTTATACCTCTCGACCTTCCAAGCCCTAGTTGAGATGCATGATATATAAGATGGTATAAATTATATGTTATAAATAAAAAATTCTAATTTAATAAGAATATATATAACATAATCGTTTACCTATAGACCTCCTGGGTAACGCATTTTGGCAGCGCACCATATAGTGAGCAATATGCTGCTTATACTCGTTCAGCTGCTTCCCGTACTTGTCCCCAATCATCCGAAAAAATAATTTCAAAATATCTTCAGCACTATACTCCACCGGGTCTCAATAACAAACCTCCTGCAAAATAAAGCAATAATTACAATTCAATTGATACATATGATTGTGTAGTTACGGTAAATATTAACAAATCTGGACATAAAATAATAATTACCCGAAACATCTCCCACCATATCGCCTTAGTCTCCTTAGGGACCGCCTTATAGCACCACCCGGTGGGATGGAGTTCCTTCTCGAAAATCTCCCGGAGTATAGTAGTCACCTTGCTCTGTCTGCTGTGTAGCCTGTATTCAATTGTGTTTTTTTGTTACGAATATAATTTAATCATAATGATAATTACAATTTTAAAAATTATTAATTTACTTACCTGTCCCCTGCAATAAAAACAAGAACTCCCCCCCCTCTGTGGTGGGACCAACTGCCGTCGTGATGTACCCGCGTAGACGGTGTATGTGACTTCGGTGTCGGTGTCTGCGTCGACGCTGAATGATCAGTACCAAGACTCCATGTAGTCGGTGTCGAAATCAGCTCAACGATTAGCCGACCCCATATCTGATCGACCCATGCTACCGGAACTCGACCAACGACATCTGATAAAATTATTAGATAATATGAGTATTTTACAAAATACCAGTATATATTATATACCGAACGTCTTAATAAATTCAAACATAAAAAAAGTTAGTTATAAAAAAAGTGTTACAATATCATTAAATTATATATATTCAACCAGACTAATCACTTTCACTATTAAATGCATCACCAAACACATCTTCGTCCGTATCTTGATCTGTATCTTGATCGGTGCGTAACTCTTCTTCTGTATCATCATCTGTCTCGTTACCAAGTTCCTGCACGTAATTATCATTGGGGTCTTGCAACTGGATATCGACATCGTCGAGTTGAATCGGACTGCGTGTACCTACAGCTTCCTCTTGAAACTATTCTTCTGGTAGAGGCTCAATAAACTCAACATTTGATCTCGACTTGATTTTACACGTTGCCCACCAGTCCAACTTGTCTCGTCTCAAACTTGGGTACGCACAATAGAATTCTTGTACAGCTTGAGAAGCAAGTATAAAAGGTTCATATCGATTGAACCTACTCTTATGATTGATATCGACAATCTTATAATGTGGATGAACTTTTGTGCCTGTAGGAGTTGAATCAAACCATTCGCACTTGAACAATAGCGTGCTTTTCGAGCAAAAGAAATATTTACTTTATTAGAATATTGGCTTATTTAGTGGGAGAAATTATCAAACAGTTCTTCAAATATGAGTTTATTTGTCAATTAATTTTAAATTCAATTTTAATTCTAATAGTCATTCATTTTTATCAACTTATCTAAAACTACGACATGAAAATACCATAAAACCTTCATTATGAAATCAACAATAATTATAAATCAAAAATAGATAATAATAATAATAATAATAATAATAATAATAATAATAATAATAATAATACTAATAATAATATATTGGCAGCAAGGTGGCTGCTCCTATTGCCGACACTGGTCGCAAATTTTTTTTTCTGGTTACAAATAAAAGGCAAAGACTTGTGTAGGCTAGATTGACGGGTTATGACCGTTAGACCATCTGACTCAATACTATAATTTATTAATTTTTTTAGTATGATATTGGTTTTTGTACTCAAAAGTATTATTTTTTTCATAAATATCTGACTCGTGCTATGATGTATTGATTTTTGTTTTATGATGTATTGACTGTTTTTACTATAATGTATTTGTATAAAATTCTGGTCTGATGGATGATTCGTTAGTGCGGCCTGACAAGAGTGTTGTCCAATTTTTTTTTTTATTGGAGTGTTTCTTTTTTTGCCAAAAAACCTTATTATATATCCGAAAATTTCTTACTATATTTTCAAATATTTCTTATTTAATGTCCAAATATTTTTTTCTTGATGACAAAAAATATTTTGCTTAATGTGCAAATGTTGTTATGTATTTTTTACTTATTAAATACAATTCTTTTGGCAAAAAAATATTACTTTATACTAACAAATTATTGTTATGTATTTCTAAAGTAATAAAACAATAGACAGTTTCTTACTTGATGATAGTAGGAATTTCTTTACGAATTTTTTATTTTTTGTTTACTTTATAGCGAAATTTTCTAATTTATGTCTGAACAAGGTAAGATTATTTCTTAGTTTATGTACCCCTAAAAGAAAATAAATTCTTACTTTATCTTCAAGAAAGTAAAAAAATAAAAAAAAAAATCTTATTTTATAATGAAAATTCATTACTTTAAGTCAAAGATATTGAGAAAATTCCTTCAATTATATTCAGAAAAAATAAGAAATTTATTTACTTATGCTTTGAATAAAAAAAAAACTCATTGAGAATTTTGCGAGGTGGTGATAGTTATTATTAATATTAATATTATTACCATTGTTATTATTATTATTATTATTATTATTATTATTATTATTTTAATATGAGGTAACGATATATTTTGGGTTGAATTGAATAAAAATTTAAATAAATATTTGATAAAAATATATTTGTTATAGTGTATTAAATATATTGCATGTTCCTTGCTTTACTGTCACCGCCATTGCCATCACATTAGTACACTTCCCATTCTGTGTACTATCACTCACTCACTCACACCCAAAACAATCTGCAAACCCTTGTTGCTCTTCAAAAAAATCATCAGAAACTCCCAAAACAATAACCCGAAAATTCATCCCCAAAAATGGCTCCGAAAAGAAACAAACCGACCCCCGCGGCCGGCGGCGCCGTGGGTCTGGGCAGTGTTTTCCCTGAAAACATAATGTTGTGCATCGTCACGCGCCTCCCGGTGAAATCAATCCTCCGATTCAAATCCGTCTGCAAGGGCTGGAACTATCTTTTTTCCACCCCAAAGTTCATGAAAACGCACCACGCTCAGCTCTCCGAAAACCCAGCAAATCAATCCCTAATGATTTACAATTTCTCCGCGAAAAAAGAGCACACCATGTCTCTCTTCAGAATCGAGTCCAACGAGAAAAAACCAACGAATCTCGTCCACCCATATCCCCAAATGACTTGCCGAGCGGGTCTTGTTGGGTGTTGCTATGGTTTGCTTTGTATCGCTAACGTGCCTAACGGATACTGGATTGAACTGTGGAACCCTGCTTTGAAGCTGTCTAAACACACTGCGTTTTCGTATTTCGGATATTGGGAATCTAAGATGGTGTCGCTAGGGTTTGGGTACGATGACGAGGATGATGATTTTATTATTGTCAGAATTGTTGCTTTGAAGGAAAACGAGGGGGAACCAAACGTTGAGATTTACTCTGCTAATTCCGATTCCTGGACACCGATCCATGTGAGTTTTCATTTCAGTGTGTTTAATACTAAAAACGATGCGATTGTGAATGGAAGTCCGTATTGGGTTGCCAAGGTTGACGGGAAACTGGTTCTGTTGTGTTTTGATATTTCTGAAATCGAGTTCAAGATTGTGCCTATGCTGGACCATAAGGAATTGAAATCGGCGTTATTTGTGGATTGGAAGGGTAGTCTCGGTGCCCTTGTGGCTAAGAAGAAGAACAATGAGGGGGATTTGTTGCCGCTTGAGGTTTGGGTTTTTGATGATGTTGGGGAAATTTGGAGCAAGAATCACAGTTTTGAGCCGATCGAGTTGAATAGGTTTTGGCAGTGTTCGAAGAACGGGAAGTTTCTTGTTGTAGAATGCTTAGGAGATGGGAAAGTGTTTGTGTTTGACACTGAGAATGGTGGTGTTAAGGAGATTGTGATCGATGAAGCTCAAAAGGGGTCGTTTATGATTTGTGGATATACGGAGAGCTTGGCGTACATTGAAGGGATGAAGAAAGTGGCTTTGCCGACTGAGGAAGAGAAGAAAACAATCGGCTATATGAATGATAGTTTCCGTATTTTCTTAACTGAGGATGATAATGGTATCTGAATGATGGTGAGGAAATTCGTTATTACTGATGTTTGACGAGATCTTTTATCAACAAGTTTGCTATGTTTGTCTGTGAGCATGTCATTCCTTGACATTTAGAGTGGCTTGTTTTTTTAACTGCTAAGAACAAAGGTATCCTTTTTCTGTTATGCTTTTTGCTTATTGCTGATGTTTTGGTTAGAAACTATGGAAATCTGGACATATTTGAAGCAGCCTGCGTAGTGAAGTTTATTATCAATGCAACATAGCTTTGCGAAAAGCTTTGTTATTGTGAATCATTTTGAGATATTTCTGGCATTGATGGCACTCTGTTTCATGTGAATGTGATGGGTTTATGCTTAGAGACATGTTGTGTGAATTATATAATAGGTTTTTTTGTTGATGCCCCTGTTTCAACTGTTACATATTAATGCGTTCGAGTTTCTATGATGCATTATCTGTGAGTTGCAACATTTCACGTGGTCATTATGTAGGCAGTGGTGCTCGTGCATATAAGTTTCAGGATGAATCATCGATGAGTTACATGAAAGATGGAATAACGTTATAAGAGATTTTGCTTGTCTACTTCTTGTTGGGAACGTTGCCTGGATGAATGTTTAGAGTTCTGGCAATTACATTTACGAGTTAGATATTAATTACTTGGTGCGTAACAAGCACAAAGTTTTTTGTGCGGGCCCCACACACGTTTCCGAGGACATCATGTAAGTCGTTTTATTTTTTTAGGTACACGTTACGTTGGTGCTTAGAGCATCACTAGCAGCCCTCTCCATCCCCTTTTTCAATTCTCAATATTTGCCGCATTGCCCAAACTCCACTCTAACCCCCGCTCGCCTTTTATCTCAATTATCAACCTTACTCTCGAACTTACTTTTTATCGGTCCACTTGTTCCCCATTTACTTGCGTTTATAGTTTTACATTTCTTTTATCTATATATATGAATGAATGAATTCTCGATTTTTAATTATAATATTAATTTATTATTACTTCAAAATAAATATTGAAGATTTGGGATAAATAAAAAAAATTGATTTACATTTAATTTGTGATATTTTAAATAATTGTTGATTTTTTAATTATAATTTTATTTATTATAAATTTTGAATCTTTAAATTATATAATACACACATACACACACACACACACACACAAGGGTGAGAATTAAAAAAAAAAGATGAAAATTACACACGAAATGTGGAATAGTAGCTGAACTTAAAAAAAGTAGACTAAAATGAGAGAGGTTTATTAACAATGCCAATTGCCTGTGTAAAGCTTCTTATGGGTAGGCAAGTTGCATATTCAATGAATTCCTGCATGTTTGCATGTGATTTAAGATGTTTTAACTTCTGGTAATTACATAATGAGTGAGAGAGTAATTACTTGGTACAACATGGATAATATTCAATTAGCCCACACCTCCTATTAAATTTATCTCTCTTTTCGATAGTGTGGAGAATTTACTCACGGATACTAAGTATGGGTGTAGTGATAGGTTGGGTAGGAAGTTTTTTCCTATTCTGGGGCCAAATTTGTTAACATTGGCAATTGTTTTGATATAATAAATCATTTCGCCCTTGTGTCAAAGTTGAGGGTGTTTATATAACACACTCTTTGGAGTATTTATAATTTTGAAAAAAAAAGTAGTGAGGTTTTTTGTAATTAGACTAATTCTTGCATCGCACGTATAAATACACTTGAAAATTATTTATTGTGAATAACGATGTAAATCTAAATAGAACGGTATCAGTACTTGAATGATATTTATAACGAGTCATCTTTATTTCACAATATTGATAGTTAAAAGCGTAAAGGGTTGAAAACTCTTTGTTGCGACGAAAATGATATAATTGTAACAGAAACAGTTTTACATTTGAAAATGACTAATAAACTTTATTATGACCGTCCCTCATTGGTTGACCGCCTATCCCATTATCAAGAATGTAGCCTAAAATAAACAATATTCTTTTATATAAATAATCACATCCTTATTTATTTATTTTGGAGAATTTTTTTTATTTTTTTTTTGTACTTTTTATATTTGCCCGTGAAAATCGTAGGATTCCCACTAGTTCCTATTATATATTGCTGCTTGCTGGATTCCAAATCTTCTAATATCTTGAAACTTTTATTTTAGTTGGGCACGTGTAAATACATATATAAAACAGAGAACCAATCACTAATTAGTTTTTTACTCAATTAATTTACAATAAAAGAACTTTCAAATAAACTACTTTGAATATTTGTTTTGATTTGATAGATACTTGGGGCTTGTTTGAGAACACTTTTGGTATAAAAGTCCATCTATAAAATGGATTTTGGAAAAGTGCAATTTAGAAAAGTGCTTGTGAAAAATGTGAAGTGTTTGGTAAAAATAATTTTAAAAGTCCACTCAACAAAAGTGTAGGAAATGAAACTCAAAACTCATAAATTATCACTTCTTCAAAATGTACTTTTGGAAAAGTTACTTTTTTCAAAAGTCCATTTTAAAATAACTACAAAACATATTTTTTTTTAAATGAATTTATTGGCAAAAAGTCTATTTTAAAATGAGTTTCCAAACAAGAACTTGATAGTCAAGAATTTAATATAACATACAAGAAATATTACAAAAATGCAAAATTTTATTTTCTTACAATTATTATATACGTTCGCGCGCTGGGCGTTCTATTTTAAATGAATTAAATAAATGTGAAGGCAATGGCTCCGTTTGGTAAAGAGAGGTTTGAGCTAAAATTAGAAGATTTGACTCAATTGAGAGGATTGACCAGTCAAATCCTTTAATTGGTATGTTTGGTAAACATATATTACAATTAGCCTTTTGGATCCAAAAAGCTAATTTTGAAAAAGCTCCATATATGAGCTTTTTGAGAAGAGAGGTTTTGAAAATGAATTGAAATGACAATTTTGTCCTCAAATTAACAATTTTCTTTATAATTTACATAAATAAATTTTATTACAATTAAATAATAGTAATAATTATCCAAATTAAATTTAATATATTAAAAAATTTACAACTCAAATTTTTTATAATAAATAATAATTTTTAAATAATGATTATTGTTTTGTAAAAACTACTTTAATTATTCAATATATTATAAATTTTGTTATTAATAAAAGAAATACTCAATAATAAATTGTGCAAATGCCCTTTTTTGGTCATTTTACACGATCAAACAGCTATCAACTGTCAAATATTTACCAAATATATTTACACAAATTGCTAATACAATCAGCTAATCAAATCATCTAATGCAATCAGCTATTCGTTAATAATTATGCAATCAGTTATCCGCTATCCGTTGATTACCAAACAGAGCCAATATACGGTGGAATATCCAAACTATTACCATAATGTCTTGAAATCTGTTGAGCTCAATTCCAATTTTTCGAAATCTTTGAAAATTGAGAAATAAACAATAAAAATAATTACATATTAGTTAGATGAGTATATAAATGGATTAGAAAAATAATTATAAAATAATTAAGAACTCGTTTTCCCCACATCTTTCAAGTTTTCATTCTTCTCCATGATAGTCACCAAAATTATGTTCAAAATCTCTAACAATTTGTCAAACATCTACCTACCTGCAAAACCATTAAACATGACCACCATGAATCTGTGCCATAAGATGAACACATCACTAAAATTAAATTGGAATCTAATTTATGAGATTTACATTCATGGTAAGTTAGTAACCAATAACGAATTTACATAAATAATAATAAATCTTTTAACCTTAGATAAGGTTTGATATCAATATCGCTTGTTAATAATTCGATAGGTTGTCAACTTATATATCCAACAAAACTCGTCACTTATATTTTTTTAGATACATTTTAAGTAGATTATCCTTATAAAAAAAATACTATACTGTATTATTTTATATTTATCTTTCTTGAGGGAATGTTATTTAATTCATTTATATAGAGGATAGAAATATAAATTAATGGGTTAAAAGGGGAAATTGTCAAATAGTAACTAGGTGGAGGTCCATTTGTCAATTAGTCTTACATCCAATTTTAAGTTAAATAGTACCTACTTTTTGCCAAATAGTCCAAAATTGTGATATGAATATACCACAATACATTTACTTTTAAATAAATAATAATAATAATAATAATAATAATAATAATAATAATAATAATAATAAATTGGGGGCCACCTGCTGCCGCCGACCGCCACCGGCCGCTGGAAAATCTTTTTGGTCACATTTTTTTTCCTGATCATCCGAAATATTTTTCGGCCACCGGCGAAAAAAATTTCGGCTGCCGTAATTTATTTTCGACGTTTTTTTTTTCTGCCCATAATTTCTTACTGTATGTTTGAACTTCTTACTACATGTCCATGGAGTCAATGCAGTCAGTTTTTTTTTCAACTCAGATATTTTCTTACTATACGTCTGGATTTTTTACTATATGTATGTATTTTTTACTATATGTGCAAACATTTCTTATTATATGTCCAAAAATTCTTACTTAATATCCAAAAAATAATTGCGGTTACCGGAAATATTTCTTATTATATGTCCAAATTTCTTACTATATGTAACAAATTTTTTATTTAATTTCCGAAAATTCATACTTGATGACAAAAAAGTATTTTATTATTTGAATGCAAGTTTCTTGCTTTGATATGCAAATGCTGTTATGTATTTTTTTACTTATTACACATTTGTTTTTACTTATTACATATTTTTGTTTTGCCAAAAAAAATAGAAAAATAAATTATTGCTTAATAGCAAATTATTATTATGTATTTTTTTTTAATACAAATTATATATTATTTTATAGTGGAATTTCATACTTTATATTCAAGAAATTAATAAAGTTTCTTACTTTATATCCTTTAAAGTAAGAAAGTTTGTTATTTTATATTCGAAAAAGTAGGAAAAATTCTTATTTTATAGTGAAATTTATTACTTTATTTTCTAAAAATAAGATATTTTTCATTTATGTTAAAAAAAAAAAAAAAAAAAGAAATCTTACTTTATAATGAAAATTTCATACTTTATGTATGAAAAGTAAGAAAATTTCTTACTTTATAGTGAGATTTCTTATTTTATATTTGATTGGGAAAAAAAATTCTCGTCGAAAAATCTTCCGACAGTCGAACGGCGGTGGCGGCCGGACAGCAGCGACGATAGGGGTGGCCGGCGGGAGATGGTGGTGTATTGTTTATTAATATTATTATTATATTATTATTATAATTTTATAATTATATATTTATAATTGAATTATTTGATATTTTGTATAATTAGGCAGATTATTTGACAAAAATATTTTTCCTAAGTACCCCTTAAAAAAATAAAAAATTCAATACTTTCTTTAACCCTTTCTTCTTTACCCTCTTTCTTCCTCAAATTATCCCCGTCTTTCACCATAGAAATCAAACCCCCCAAATTTCATCCCAGCGCCATGGCGAGCTGCGTTTTCCCCGAGGACATAATGCTCTGCATCCTCACGCGCCTCCCCGTGAAATCCATCATCCGATTCAAATCCGTTTCCAAGCCCTGGCGCGATCTTTTATCCACCCCACAGTTTATGAAAATGCACCACTCTCAGTTTTCGAGTGACCCGAAAAATCAGTCTCTCGTTGTTCACAGTATTAATTCGAGACGTATAAGTTACAACACCATGTTTTTTCTCAACATCGAGTCTAATGAGAAGGAGCCCGCGATTATTAACCACCCATTTCGTGATGTTGTTGGGTGTTGCAATGGCTTGTTTTGCATTCTTAGCGGCCAGGAGATCGTTTTGTGGAACCCTGCCATGAATTTGTCCAAGATTGTTTCGTCGCCTTCAATAATGGATTGTGGGGTTCGGTTGACGGTGTCGCTAGGGTTTGGGTATGATGCAGAGGCTGATGATTTCAAGGTGGTGAGGATTGTTAGATTGAAGAATCAGAGAGACTGGGAAAAGATGACAGTTAACGAGGTTGAGGTGTACTCTGCCAATTCAGATTCCTGGACAACAATCGATACGGGTTTTCAGTTTTGCGTGTTTCCGATCGAAACCCGAGCTATTGTGAATGGAAATCCTTACTGGGTTGTTGTTGTTGGCAAGAATACCGAGACTAATCATTTTGGTGAGGTTTTGGTGTGTTTTGATGTGAGAAAGTTGGCCTTTCACACCGTACCTCTTTCGAGCCTTATTCTTGAGGACAAACCACAATTCGTCGATTGGAATGGTTCTTCTGCTGCTCTTGTGCGTAGTAAAAAAAACGACTCGAGGGGTGAGTATGTAGATGTTTGGGTGTTTGATGATGGTGAGCAGGTTTGGATAAAGAATCACACTTTTGGGCCTATGGAGATGAATGTTGACTGGATTTTACATTGTTCGGAGAATGGGAAAGTCTTGGTTAGTCACCCAGATAGTAAAATATTTGTGTTTGATCCTGAGACCGGATGTGTCGAGGAATTGTTTTGTGGGCCTTGGTGGTATGAGACTTATGAATACACCGAGAGTTTGTCATACATCAAAGGAATGAAAACAGTTGTAGGCGAGAAAGAGGACTATGTTGATAGTGCTAGCTCGAAGAAACTGCAAATGTTTTGAGGTCCTATCTCCATGATTTATATATATATATATAGTTGAAATCGTGAGGTTTTTTCGTAGAGCTTTGCATGTGATTTATAGAATGTAGTTTATTTATGGTGTTTTGTTTTTGTTTTTTTGTTTTTTTTACAACGAAGTGGTTTCCTTCTTCTCTTATCTGATTTTTCGTAAAGTGGTTTTATGTTTCGTTTTTTATGTAGATCATTAAATGCTTACTTGTTTCTATGAGCTAGTGGATTATCAMAATGATCATTAATTGTTTGAATTTTATGTTGTGTTTGTATTTAATATATAACATATGCATATCACGTGTTTACGGAATATTTTGTATTATATCTACGTAATAAGATAGGTAACACAAAATTAGAGTACAAGAGTATATTATGTAATCGAGGTTTCTTATTGGAGAAATGTCATTTACTTTTTTAGTATATCTCTTACTTCTATATGGTTCTTTTCGCCTGCGTGGATTAGTGATGTTTACATGTGATTTATACTGTTTTATCAAAATGTAACTTGCTTGATTTATTTACTCTGTTTCATTGATGAGATTTAAAGAGGCTTTGCATGTCTCCTTCTGAAGGACGATTATTGCCCTAAGAATGTTTTAATTTCTGGTATTATAATACTAGTGAAATAGTGTTTACTTATTACATATATATTAGTAGCAACATAAAATGAGCTAGTTTTCTGATGWTAGTATTCATGCTGTTTTATAGATAGCATTTGGGGACTTGGAGCGATCACGTGAGGGTTTAATTCTACTTTCCATGGAAGGTTGAATTTATTGCTATCGGTCGCTTAGCCCATAGTTTTTGGTTGATCTTCGGAGCTTAGCCATCGATGTATTGGACCCACACGCGTTGCAACAGGATATGGTTTGCTTCATTTTATTATTTGCTTATTTATTATTATTATTATTATTATTATTTTTCTGTACTTATGTTTGTGCTTAATATTGGGAGCTTTAAGTTGGTGTTGAGTTTCCTGGAGATTACAAAAGCTCGAATCATGATGAGTGAGAATAATGGGTTTGTATTCATGTGAATGTGACATAACTGTGCTTGTAAAAGTGTTAGTTGCATGAATATGTATGCAGTGGTGCATTTAAGTTTTATTGTGATTGATTGTTGAGTTACATGAAAGATGGAATATGTTGAAGAGACTTTGCTCCTCTACTTTTTGTTGAGGATATGATTATTGGGCTAAGATGTTTTTTTGTTTTTTTTCTTTTTCTTTTCTGTTAAATACATTTATGAGTGAGGTAGTAATACTTGGTACACCATGAATCATTAACAATGTTAGGAGCACACAATTTTTAGTCGATCCTTGAAGCCAAGCCGAGTCGATGTGGGGCCCACACACAACGCTCCAAGGCGACGTCATGTGAGCCATTTTCTTTTAAAATCAAATTATTGTTTTTGAGTTATTTAGAATAATGAAATAAGTAGTTATAGATATGTAGAATTAAGTAATATATATCAAAATTTACTAGTTTTGGTACGCGTGCGCGGACTTTGAGAAATTAATTATTTAATATATAAAAAAAATGATAACATTCTCGTCACACAATAATTTTTAACAATTCTCCGACTCTTTAATTTTTTATATTTGACATAATGCAACTTGTAAGTTACACTAAAATTGTAAAATGATATTTTTTTTAAAAAATTTATGATAGAAAAAATAAAAATATATAGATACACAAGTAATTGAAAAAGAATATGAATGTTGTATTTACAAATTATGTCGTAACATATTGATGTCTCGTACCAATATAGATATATGAAAAATAAAAATACTAATTCTTTTAACATTGATATTCATTATATGGGTGAGTCTGTGCTTTATTCTACTTAAAGAGAAAAAAAAGGCACAAATAACGTACAAATAAATAAATAATCCAGTTAACAACTAACAAAAACCAAGTTTTAAAAGCAGTATTCCCGCATAATTTTATAAACTATATAAAGATATTTATATATAAATAAAAAAGTTGATAGCTAATTAAGATTTATCGATTTGATGATCTGGAATAAGAAAATTTTCATTAAAATTAGGAATCAATCGCAAATACATAATTAGGGACTTGGACGCTTGCTTTTCCATGGTTCATTCGATGATGGGCCTGGTGCAGTGCACTTATGTTATTTTTGCTTAAATTTGTTAAATTTGGTTGTTTCAGCTTATATTATCAATATCCAATTTATTTTATATCTTTAAATGAAAATAGTACATTATAAAATTATATTAAGCTTGACATGCTTTCCAGTGAGATGAGTTGTGATCTCTCAACCATATCAGGCTTGACTTGCTCCCATAAAATTAAATTATTTCTATAATTTGATACCTCTTTTTTTTTTTTTATGAAATTAGCCCCAGTGTTGCGACACCACCAACTAAAAATTATCACGAAATTCATTTTACGAACGTTTTTCTCCGTCTAACTTCTATATAAAAGTAGTTAAATTGCTAGTTATCCGGCTTCTTCAGCAACTAATCTGAATAAATGTGGTTCGTTTCCTACTCCAAACGTACGGAAAATTCTAATTTATATAGATAAATTAATAATATATTAAGAACACATTTTGAAGCAAAAAGTCTTTTTTTATTATGATTTTAGAAGAAGATTTTATTACATCAATAATCTCCTTTTGTAAAGAGAAAACCTTTTAGCATTTCGTAGAGAAGGTTTGCACTCGTAGATACATAAACTCTCTCTTTTTAAAAAAGAAAAAATAAACCTACATTATTAAAATTCTTAATAGAAACACACTTTTCAATCAATACTCACACTTAATTTTATTTATGAGAAAACACATGAAAAATAATTGATGTCCACTACTTCCTCCATCTCCCGAATTATATAAGTTTCGAGAAAATTTGAAATTCAAACTTCACAACTCTTATAATTTTGTTGGCGTCACTGCACATCAATTCTTGTATTATTTTCCTTCTGTTAGTTGTTGGAATCTTCTCTTTGATGAAGTACGTTCTTTTGGAACCCGAAGGTCACATGATTTCTTTATTAATTCTGTGGAGCCTTTTACGTTCTTAGCTTGCGTGGTCCTCAGACAAAACGTGTTTTTGATGGTCCCTGACCACTTGTTTCTGTCTTACTTTATTTGAATCTGGTTCCAAACTCCGACTCCTTTTGATTTGGGCATTCTAGGCAGATATTATCTGTTCATCTCCAAACTTGAGCCTTGTTACAGTATTTTTATCAAGTTTCTTTGCTCCCTTAAGGTGTCATTCCACATAAGAGCTCTATTTTTCTTGAATAGGTCTTTTGCGAAACCCGTCGTATTCCATCATTGTATTAACACGAAAGACACAATCACTTTATTTTGAAAGAATTTGAATGAGAACTTTAATTTGTCTATCTACTTGAGACTAACCTAAAAACCTGATGGAGAAGAGACCAATGGTTAATACATATACCTGAGCATACATGCACCTGATGGAGAAGAGTCATACATGCACCTAATTAATAAATCCTTTGTATGCTTATCTTAAATTTAGAGTTGGATTCATTTAATCTACTTTTAAGTTTTACTATTTAAACCCCTGCTATGTTACTTTGGAAGACAGATTATTTTGAATAAAATTGTGAGTTTAGTCTCATCTTCTTTTATCACCTTCCAGCTGCGTCAAAACCCCAGACCCTTTTTATGGACATATAGTTTCTTGTGACAGATGTTACTAATGGAATTACTAATATAATTTATATTATATTTTTGATTAAATCGGAAGTATTTTGTTTATATGGGAATAAAAAAAGTTAATGAATTATATGGTAGATAAGACTTATGTTTTGGTACCACACGGGAATTTCCCCAAAATTTTTAACAAAATTAAAATTAAGATTATGAATATAGGATGCCCAACTATGCGTGGATCTAGCTATGATTTAAGGCTTAATTAGCTTACTTATACTGTGTGGGTTTTTATTTTTGTACCGTATTTTGAATAATTTATATTATATATTTGATTAAATTGGAATTATTTGGTTTATATGGGAATAAAAAAAAGTTAATGACTTATATAGTAGATAAAACTTATGTTTTGGTACTATAAAGGAATTTTCCCAAAATTTTTAACGAAATTAAAATTAAGATTGTGAATATAGGATGCCTAATACATTTATAAGCAAAATGATTTCCAAATCATGAGGATCGTTTAAAGAATCAAGTGTTTTTATCACAAAATCTTGGAAAGTGCCACATACAACCTCAATTTAATTTGGTGAATGAAAAATGCAATTAGCTTGACCAATAATTGATTTCGATATTCTCAAGTGCAATTTTTATCTGATTATGTGCTTTTCATTAAAAGAAAATGTAATCAAACTTTTTATACAAGTAGAGTATTTCATTCTTTCAATATAAATAAGTGTTTATCCATTAAAATTATTTAAATCTCTTTTTTAAACTCGTGTTATTTGTATAAACTAGTGGTATATATGGATAATAATAACAAAATAGGAAAGTAAGTAAAATGAAAATGAGGATCATTAGAGAGTGACTCTTTTTATTGCATTTAAAAACAATTATTTGATACCTCATCGAATCATTTGATACCAATATATATATTATTGTTCCATTGTAAATTAGAAGTTATGTAAATCCACATTATAATTTCTATATTACATAATGTTATTTGTTTAATTAGGATTGAGAGTTAAACATGTCACATTTTGATATTATGTAATATGGTTTTTTAAAGAAAAGTTAAACATTTTATAAATAGTGAAACTTTGCTTGGTTTGGACAAACAACCTCTAGCGTTAGGAGTACGAGATCGTATACGCATTTATTATAAAAAACTAAAAAACTAAAAAAGAAAAATCTTTATACGCAATATATAAAATATTCCATTACAGTAAAATCACATGTCATCCATTCAAAATAAGAATAATTATTTATATAGGGTGTTTCTTTAATATTACTACATGTTTTTAAGAAAAAAAAAATCATATATGTTAGTTAGTTTTCTATTCAAAATTTATTCTTTCCTTTGGGTTTTTATATTTTTAATTTTTATACTATGGAGACATATATAAGTACTAAGAAACAGAAAAGAAAAATAAACAAAACAAAACAAAAAGATTTGTAAGAGTAAGGTACAAACAAAAAAGATTTGTAAGATATGTAAGAATAACAATATCAGACATCCTTTATTTTTATTGATAATACTCACTAAAAAGATTTGTAAGAGTAAGGCACACACAAAAAAGATTTGTAAGATATGTAAGAATAACAATATCAGACATCCTTTATTTTTATTGATAATACTCACTAATAACACAAATATTGTTATAATAAATTCAGACCTTTTTATCCCAGGTTCTAAATTTTTTAACATTTGT
>BMAC01000388.1:369406-384541 GCA_014905375.1 Phtheirospermum japonicum | reverse complement strand
AGAGTTAAACATGTCACATTTTGATATTATGTAATATGGTTTTTTAAAGGAAAAGTTAAACATTTTTATAAATAGTGAAACTTTGCTTGGTTTGGACAAACAACCTCTAGCGTTAGGAGTACGAGATCGTATACGCATTTATTATAAAAACTAAAAAATAAAAACTAAAAAGGAAAAACTTTATACGCAATATATAAAATATTCCATCACAGTAAAATCACACGTCTTCCATTCGAAATAAGAATAATTATTTATATAGTGTGTTTCTTTAATATTACTACAAGTTTTTAAGAAAAAAAAAATCATATATGTTAGTTTTTCTATTAGAAATCTTTTCTTTCCTTTGGGTTTTTATATTTTTAATTTTTATACTATCGGAGACATATATAAGTACTAAGAAAACAGAAAAAAAAATAAACAAAACAAAACAAAAAGATTTGTAAGAGTAAGGTACAACAATACTATGCACATTTTCACTCATTATATACATACAATAAAAATCTATAAATTCTATACATTATATTAATATGGAAAAAAAAAAGATTTGTAAGATATGTAAGAATAACAATATTTGACATCATTTGTTTTTATTGATAATACTCATTCAATTACAGAAATATTATTATAATAAATTCAGACCTTTTTATCACCAGATTCCTATTTTTCTAACTTTTGTTTTATCAGTACTTTGATAGAAGCCATCTATCTTTACCACATAGTTGTATACGCGATAGACATGCTCCCAGTTTACGTTAAACACATCAAAAACCCTTTCCTTTGACTCCCAATAAAAATGACAAAAGAAAAGAGTTTCCCCAAAAACATTCTTGCGGAAGGACCAGTCAAAACCTTGTCCGGGATAGAGCGTACGCATTCCCAAATCATCATTTCCGGATTGACAACGAACATACAAAGGCTTTGAATTTCGAGGGAGATCATTATAAATAGAAATACGATTTTTCTTGAATAAATCAAAAGCGTGATTGCTATTGACCAAGTATAATGATAACATAATAAAAATGTAAACACTCTTAAAGTTGGTATAAGCCATCACTTTTATCGACAAACTTTATTTTTTCTACTTTTTGCTTTTTCGTTACTTCTGTTGGACTAAATGTCCACTTTATATAGAAACGTTAAGAAGATTAAAATGAAGATAGTGATACTTGTAATATTCGCTAAAAAATAGTTCCCTTTTTTGCACTTCGTTGAATTTTGTTAATTGTGTTTTTTTCTAAATGTATTAGATAAAGATTTTAACAAAATTAAAATTTAGATTATGAATGCCCAATACATTTATAAGCAAAATAATTGCCAAATCATGATGGTTGTTTAAAGAATCAAGTATTTATCACAAAATCATGGAAAATGCCTCATACAACGTCAGTTTAATTTGGCGTATTGAATTTTGTTAATTGTGTTGTTTTCTAAATGTATTAGATAAAGGTTTTAACAAAATTAAAATATTGATTATGAATGCCCAATACATTTATAAGCAAAATGATTTCCAAATCATGATGACTGTTTAAAGAATCAAGTATTTATCACAAAATCTTGGAAAGTGCCACATACAACGTCAGTTTAATTTGGTGAACAAAAAATGTAATTAGCTTGACCAATAATTGATTTCGATATCCTCAAGTGCAATTTTTATCTGATTATGTGCTTTCCATTAAAAGAAAGTGTAATCAAACTTCTTATACAAATCGATTATTTCATTCTTTCAATATAAAATAAGTGTTTATCCATTAAGATTATTCAAAGCTCTTTTTTAAACTCGTGTCATTAGTATAAACTAGTGGTATGTATGGATCATAATAACAAAATAGGAAAGAAAGTGATATGAAAAAGAATTATGTGGTAATTAATGGATTAAAAGTTTATTTTTGTGTGCTTCATATTGTCATATATATTAATTTCCCATATATATTCTTGTGGATGAATGAGCACCAATTGCATAATTTTCATTTATTTTACAGTATTTAGTTGCTTGATTGGTGTGACGATGATTGAAGGATGATTTGTAATTGTTGCAAGTGAAGCCGAGAGACGAGAACAAACGAATCGTTGAAGAAAAAGTGACGCAGCACCACCCGCTGATCGATGCGGGCGTTGACGCCCTGGAGCAGCACGCGTCATTCGACCACCTTGTCGACGAAACTCTCTGTCCACATCAATTTTCTCCCGTCGATCGACCACCTTGACCGACGAAGTCTCTGTTGCCGTCGATCGACGCCCATCGACGCCAACGCTGAAAGTTTATTTTTGGAAGGAAATCTTCGTTCCAATTATTTAGAAACTTATATATATGCGTCCATAATTCAACAAAGGGAGAATTCAGCAGATTCCTAGGGTTTCAAGGCATAAACAAGAGTCCAAATTCATTCATCCATCAAGGAGATTCAAGATCTATTCCATCTTTCCCTTTCTTATTCAAGAACAATGTTTGATTTTCTATTTTTCTTTTATGATTTCATGAACACCCTGTGTGAGTAGTTTATTTATTCTAGTCCTTATGACGTTGACACCCATCGAGAATGTTCTAATCAATTCCCGTAATATTTGATTCATTTTTCATATGAAATTATTTTTTTTATGCTATTTACATGACATGATTGTTTAATTTCTGATTTGTAATGATCACCTGGATTAGGGGTTGGATGTCAATTGCTAGAAATAGGGTTGCATTCCGTGTAATTTCTGTGGCTTTTATTTTCCTTGTAGCAACTAATGGTAGCACATCATTAGGGATAACACAACATAAGTTAAATAACCGAGCTTATGAGTTTACTGCTTAGATTAGCCTATTTGCCTAGTTTCTAATGTTGTTATTGGATTAGATTCATATAGATTATTTTAGGTTGTTCATTAATTAGGTTTGATCGAAGAGCTTGTTTTGATTAAATATTCTTTAAGGGAAAATTCGAGTAGCAGAGATTGTTTCTATTTATGACTATTAGTTTCATATGAAGTGTGGATTACAATATTACAATTGATTAAATGAGTTGATCGAGGGTGGAAACTGAACTTGGGCTGGAGTTTTCTCATTATTATCAAATCCTTATTAGTCCTCTTACGTGTTTCGTTTGGTTGATTTTATTTACTCTTATTCTACTTCTTTCTTAATTTGGTTAGTTATCTTTCATTAGTTAGTTCATCATCTTCTACCCTCTTTACTATTTTAATAATCACAAATTAATCTACACTCATCGTGGGATTGACCCTTACTAACCGCTTCTACTAGTTAGTGGAGGAAAGTTGAGAACAACTATAAACATTAAATTTATCGCGTAACGACGCAAGGTCAAAATTTTGGCGGCGTTGTAGTATAGTGGTGAGTGTTCCCGCCTGTCACGCGGGTGATCCGGGTTCGATCCCCAGAAACGGCGCCAAAATTTTGACCGCGCGTAGACGCCCGTGACGATCGACAGGTGCTGCTTGTCACTTTTTCTTCACCGACTCGTTCGTTCTTGTCTCTTGGTTTTACTTGCTACAATTACAAATCCTCATTCAATCATCGTCAGACCAATTGAGCAACTAAATACTGTAAAATAAATGAAAAATATGTAATTGGTGCTCATCCATCCACAAGAACATATATACGAGAAATGAATATACAAGACACTATGAAACGCATAAAAGTATAATTTTAGACAATGAAATACCGCATAATCTCTCGCATATCAAATTCTCCCAAACTCAAATCATTGTTTGTCCTCAAGCAATATATAATTAAAGTACAAAACACACATAACATCAATAAAATGGTCATTTGCTCAAGTCCTCGCACTTTCGCACTAGTAAGTCACTCGAATTACTTAAATGAACTCATCCAAAATCTAGACACCCTTATATTTCTAGAAATCGCAAGCATTTCACGCATCGACTAGAGTGACCCCAGTAGGTTGGCAACCCCTTTTCATATACACCACATCAATGTACTATGGTGCCCCTTCGTTACTCGATGATTTTGCTACTATCCATTGTTGGTTGCGATCAAATATCTCGTCCACCCATTTATATATATATATATATATATATATATATATATATATATATATATATATATATATATATATATATATTTATTTATTGAGGCCTGCAGCTATGCACTATCGTTCTTGACTTGATATTTAGGACCAGGCGCCAAATAGGAGGATCGTATTATTCAGGCATTCAATTTTTCAAACTTCACCTCCGATGGATTATAATATGATTAGAATGCGCCATTTAAGTATATACATAAGTGCGTAAGGTTTCGGGCTGCTAAGTGTGTCTTCGTTGGAGATTGCCCGTATTGTAAGCGAAATGCACTTGGTAAACACGGATAGGCAGTTGTTTCAGCACCTCGATCTTTGTTTTTTTTTTCACTTTTCGACTACGACTTGCCAATATACTTTAACCGGACTTAAACAACTTCTGTTTCAACCAACGAGATATTCTCACACAACTGCCAACTTCAAGTCCACACACAAACATATTGAGTACAGAAACCACAAGGACACCCCAACAACACAAACAAGCTAGAATTGATGCCCCACAAATGAATCACAAAAGTACTAACAATCATGCTCTTGATCCCTAAAACAAATGATACCTAAAGACTTTAACCGAAACATAATTTGCCTAAGCAATGCAAGTAAGTACTTTTAATACTATAAATCAACTCTCGGATCATTATAGCAAATAGACCGTTAATTCCCCCAAACTTAAACACTTGCTTGTCCTCAAGCAATCATAATAGCAAACAAATAAATATTCAGTATGAGGGGTAAGTAGGAATAGAAATCACCCGAGTAAATGGCGGGAAGGTCCTAGTTCCAAACAGTCACGATGAATTTTCTTCACAGAGTAAGCCCAATCATCCAAATTCTTCAACCAAATATTTCTTCCCCTTCAACTGTGAGATATAAAGAAAGAAAAATAAAATCGAAAATAAAAATAATGTAAACATTGGGTTGCCTCCCAACAAGCGCCTTTTTTTTAAAGTCGTTGGCTTGACTTCGTACGCCCTTGTTTAAGTTGAAGGTGGTACTTCCAACTTCTTCTGTTCTTTGTTAATTGTGTGAAATCCTTCATAATACGGCTTGAGTTGGTGTCCATTTACCTTGAAGGTTTTGCTCGTCTTATGGCTACAAATCTCCACTGCACCATGCGGGTATACATGAGTGATGACAAACGGTCCAACCCACAGGTAACGTAGATCCCCTGGAAACAACTTAAGGCAAGGATGAAAAAGTAGCATTTTCTTACCCTCGACAAAACTTTTTCTTGAAAGTTTTAGGTCATGGAAAGCCTTCGTTTTTTCTTTATAGATCAAGGAGTTTTCAAACCCTTCATTCCTAATCTCCTCCAATTCTCGCAGTTGCAACTTTCAATGTGAAACTGCTCCATCATAATCATAATTGCACTGCTACACCGCCTAAAATGACTTATGCTACAGTTCCACCAGCAAGTGGCATGGCTTCCCAAAAACGAGTCGATATGGAGAGACATCCCAATTGGTGTCTTATTAGTTGTCCTATACACCTAAATGGCGTCCTTGAGTTTGATGCTCCAATCCTTTCGGTTCGCATTGATAGTTTTCTCCAAGATAGGTTTGATTTCTTGATTTGAAGTCTCGGCCTGCCCACTCGTCTGCGGATGATAAGCTGTAGAAAGCCTATGGGCGACACCGTATTTTCGAAGTAGCACTTCCACTGTCTTGTTACAATCCATGATCGCTTATTATTGCCCGGGGGATTCCAAATCTCAAGAAGATTCTAGATTTAATAAAACGTACAACCACCTTCGAATCGTTAGTCTGAGTGGCCTTCGCTTCCACCCACTTAGAGACGTAATCAACCGCAAGAAATATATAAAGATTCTTGAAAGGAAGCGTAAAGGGGCCCATGAAATCAATACCCCACACATCAAATATTTTACAAATTACTATCAGATTTTGGGGCATTTGGTTTCTTTTCGAAATAGTTCCCGTTCTTTGACAATTATCACACGACTTACAAAAATGGTGCGCATCTCGAAATAGAGTCGGTCATTAGAAACCACTATCAAGTACCTTATGGGTTTTTCTCTTGGATCCAAATTCTCCCCCGCATGTGTGATCATGACAAAAGGATAGAATCGAATGGAACTCAGAATTTGGAATGCATCTTCGAAATTACTTGATCAGCTCAATTCTTCCAGAGATTTGGATCATCCCACACGTATTACTTGGCATCACTTTTTAGTTTGTCTCTCCTCGCCTTAACCATCTCTGTTGGGAAAATATGAGCAACAAGGAAATTCACCAAATCAGTGTACCAGGGCTCTGAGGTTGCGTTTTGTTGGGAATGTTCAACCGAAAGTAGCTGCTCGTCCAGAAAACTCTCGTTGAGTTGTAATTTGTCCTCCACATGCATTAATCGACTTAGATGGTCTGTTACGGCATTCTCAGCACCTTTCTTGTCCTCGATTTCTAAATCAAACTCTTGGAGCAACAATATCCATCGTATGATTCTTGGTTTTGTCTCCTTCTTCATAAGGAGATGTTGAAGAGCTGCATGATTAGTGAAGACCACCACTTTGGTGCCCACGATGTATGAGGGGAATTTCTCGAGAGCAAAAAATGACGTCTAGGATCTCTTTTTCAGTATTCGTGTAATTTGCTTGGGCGAGACTCAACATTCTCAAAGCATAGTAAATCAAACGGGCTGCCATATCAATTCTCTGCCCAATATAGCTCCCACAGCATAATCACTGGCGTCGAACATGATTTCAAATGGTAAGTCCCACTTTGGCTGCTGAATAATTGGAGAAGTGGTCAACCGATTCTTCAATGTGTCAAATTCCATCTTCCAATTGTTATCGAGGTTGAACTCCACATCCTTTTGTAAAAGCCTACATAACGGGGATGCTATCTTCGAAAAATCCTTGATGAATCATCGGTAAAACCCTGCAAGGCCAAGAAAAGAATGAACTTCCCGCACACTTTCGGGGTAAGGTAACGCAATAATAACATCAATCTTAGATTTATCGACTTCGATCCCCTTCAATGAGATAATGTGTCTTAGAACTATACCTTGTTCCACCATAAATTGACATTTTTCCCAGTTTAAGACAAGGTTGGTTTCAACACATCATTTCAAAATCAATGAAATATTTTCGAGACATACCTCAAATGAGCCGCCATAAATGCTAAAATCATCCATACAAATTTCTATGATTTCGCCAACATATTCCGAAAAATAATTACCATGCATCTCTGGAATGTGGCCGGTGCATTGCATAATCCGAACGGCATACGACGATAAGTGAATGTGCTAAAAGAGCACGTGAACATCATCTTCTCTTAGCCCTTGGGAGATATAGTGATTTGAAATACCCAGAGAAACCATCTAAGAAGCAATAGAAAGAGTGGCCTGCCAATCTCTCGAGCATCTGATCAATAAATGGCAATGGAAAGTGATCTTCACGAGTTATGGCATTCAGCTTACGATAATCGATACAAACTCTCCATCCGGTTTGCACTCGGGTGGGCACCAATTCGCCCTCTTGATTCGGAACAACGGTTACCCTAGATTTCTTAGGGACAACATGAGTCGGACTCACCCATCAGCTATCAGAAATTGGATAGATCACCCCCACGTCCAGCAACTTGAGGATTTCCTTTTTCACCACCTCCATCATGGGTGGATTCAGCCGTCGTTGAGGCTCCATGGATGGTCCAGTACCCTCCTTGAGCAAGATGTGATGCATGAATACGGATGGACTTATTCCTCGCAAGTCCGCTATCGTCCACCCAATCGCTTGTTTGTTGTCTTTCAATACTCATAACAAGGATGCCTTCTGAAAAGTGTCTAAGCGCGATGATACGATCACAGGAAACGTCTCATTCTCTCCTAAGGATGTTTCTTTATTTGAGTTGGAAGGATTTCCTTTTTCACCACCTCCATCATGGTGTGTGAGTAGGAAGGATTGGTGATGATGTGGGGTCAATAGGGGAGTTAGGCCCACTAGGCGCAGCGGCCCGCGGAGCAGACTGGACCAGTATGGGGGAGGGGGAGGCTTCGCAAAAATAGGCCAGAGGCGGGCCATTTGGGCCAGCAGGAGACGAGGGGGTTGCGGACGATCCATGATTGGGGTCACTGGGCAAGTTGGGCGGACCAGAAGATGTGAGATGATGAACGACATACGGGGAGAATCCTTCGTCAAGAAAATCATAAGTATGGGATTTTAGGGAAAGCAAATTAGCAAAAGGGAACATATGCTCATCAAACAAGACATGGCGACAAATTATAATTTTATGAGATGACAAATCATAACACTTGTAGCCACGATGGTTGGTTGGATACCCGAGGAAAACACAAGGTGTAGACCTTGGTTGTAACTTATGAATAGTCGTAGCCGGAATGAGAGGGTAACACAAACACCCAAAATCCCGTATATGATTATAAGAAGGGACTTTTTGGTAAAGAACCTCAAGCGAAGACTTATTGCCCAACAATCTATTTGGAAGCACATTAAGAAGATATGTGGCCATTTGGAGAGCATGATGCCAAAATGAAGGGGGAAGAGATGCATGAGCAAGAAGAGTACGAGACATATTATTTATGGTCCGAATTTTGCGTTCGGCCTTCCCATTTTGAGAAGAAGTGTGTGGACAAGAGAGACGAAATGACATGCCATTAGTTTTACAGAAATCCCAAAAGACTTATTATCAAACTCCCTACCATTATCACATTGCACATTTTTGATATTACGCTCAAATTGAGTAGAAATATGGGCTTTAAAGGCCAAAAAAATATCATATACATCATATTTTTGACCTATAGGAAAAGTCCATAAATATTTCAAAAAATCATCAAGAAATAGCACGTAATATCGATGTCCCGAAGAACTCAAAATAGGAGAGGTCCAAAGATCACTATGTAAAATATCAAATGGCAAAGTAGTATTCGAAGAAGAAGAAACAAACGACAACTTAATATGTTTACCAAGAACGCATGAACCACAAATACTCAAAGTAGAAAACTTATTACAATCAATGCTTTTATTTTTTCTAAGCACATCTAAGATATGAGACCCCGGGTGACCCAAACGATTATGCCAAAGCTCAGGAGAGAAGGCGGCAAAGGTAGAAGATGAAGCTTGATTGTTGAGAGACGAGGAAAGAGGATAAAGGTCACATTGGCTATCACATCTCATTATTGACATCCCCGTCCGATAATCCTTCACAGAAAACCCAAAAGGATCAAACTCCACAGATACCGAATTATCTTTTGTAAATTTTCTAACTGAAATGAGATTTTTAATCAGTTTAGGAGCATGAAGAACATTTTTAAGAGAGAGAGATTGACACGGGGGAGACACAGTCGTGTGACCATAGCCAAGAATTGGAATAGTGTGACCATTACCAACAACAATATTATTATTAGAATGATTGCTCAAATTAAAAAAGGACGTGAGATTACCGGTAGAGGAAGTCATGTGAGATGTAGCACCGGTGTCCATGTACCATGATGGGTCGGGGTGGTTAAGCGACATGGTGTGCATTGCTGCCTCGATGTCGGTGGGAGCGTATGAAGCGGACGGCCCATGAGCATTAGGCGATGCTGTTTGATGGACATAGGCCTGCTGAAATGGTCGCGGGCCGAGCACCCCTGCCTGGCGCTGTGGAGGAGTATTAGGCCTGGCCCATCCTTGATTTGGGAATGGACAAGGGAATGGGCCAGTCTGGATTATACCCGCCCCATGGAAAAGCTTGCTGTTGCTGTTGCGAAAAAGAGTGCCCACCGTGGCCACCGGAGGACTGCCCCCGACCACCCCCTTTTCCACCGGCCGAGTACCGACCACCACTAGAAGCGGCGTTCTTCCGACTACCCCCGGTGTTGCGCCGACCACCACCAGAATTTTGTGCGCCAATTTTTCCCTTCGGATTTACTGTTTTCTCAGATTGCGGGGACCCATCGGCAAACGAAGCGACTAGCAAAGCAGAGTCAGTGGCTGCGTCTTTGGCCAGCTCGGCCTCCTCAAGAGTGAGCATAGACCGAGCCTTGTAAAAGGGAGGAAGGGGGTTACTTTGACGGATCAACGTACCCACTCCGTGGTACGGGTGTGTAAGACCCCCAACCAATTGTAATTTTATTCGACTATCGGACACCAGAGCCCCAACGTTCTTCAATTGATCGGCGAGAGATTTGAGACGCTGACAATAAGATGAAACGTTTGGGAAATTCGCCATAGAAGTAGTGGAGAAGTCCTGCTCCAAGGTAACGGCACGAGAGTGTTGATTATCTTGAAATATATCACGCAACCGATCCCAAGCCTCCATAGCTGTCGAGTCGGGCTCAATAATGGTGTGTAGCAAGTCATTAGAAATGGTAGCATAAATCCACGAAAGAGCCGTGGCATCCAACGTTGACCATAACTCCTTCTCTTCCTCGGTAGAAGGAACCGCCTCGTTGCCTTTGGCCGGAGGAATGATATGATCAATTACCTTGGTGGAACGGGTGTGAATCTTGAAGAGTTCCGCTCACGTCGAATATTGAACGTTTTCCATTTCAAGGACAATTGAAACATGAATCTTGATGTTCGATACGGCAAGAGCTGGATGAAAAGAAGATTTTTGTGAAGCCATGAGAGAAGAGAAGAAGGAGCGAAAGAGAGAAAGGAACGATGGGAAGGAACGCAGAGCTAGGGCAAGCGGAAGGCAGAGAAAATCCCTAGACAAACTGATACCATGAAAGATTATGGAATGTTTTCCTTGATCCTTCTCATTCCTTTCCTTAGTATAAATACAATGTACATGCCTAACAAAAGGCTTGACTGTAGGCTACTAATTAGGAAACAATATACACTCTACCAAAATATGCGTAATCTATTTAAACTATGTTTGACTAGAATATTTACAATATATTTAACAATCAATCCTTCTATTCGAACGTTAGATTCCAAGAAAATACACCATGAATATTTTTCGAGTGACCCAAAAAATTAGTCTTTTATCGGAGAAAGGGAAAAATAAATAATATTAGACTATCTTTGTAAAACGAGAAAATATTATTTATTGCCCATGCCTGTATACTACCCTTGTAATTCAAAACTTGTTTACTTTGTATAAAACTTACTATAAGTACATGAGTATTAAAATGATAATTGAAATGAGTAATCAGTAGTACTAATCAGTAATCAACAAGTTATTTAAAAACATTTGTTACAAATGCATAATTGTTAAAATTTCTTAACAGTAGTACTGATCAGTAATCAACAGGTTTTAACGTTACAAGCCTGTATTGAATATCATTATGCATCAACTATATCATAATTAACACATGAATACAAATGCAATGAATAAATTGTTGAAAACGGCAAAATCAACACGACTACATCATCAAACAAATATGTGACGGTCGTTTTGATAATTTTTCACAAACGAAGATAACACATAACAAAAAGTACTTTGTTGTAAAACAAAATGCATTTTGCCACTTGTGCCATTCATTTGCAATCAAAGTATAATATATTATAATATTTTATTTCGAGGTAGAACACTAAACATATTTATTAAAATGAATAAAGAATGTATATGCATTGCAAAAGTGCACATGTAAATCTACATAAATTAATTCTTAACATATTTATTAACTAATTGTACTACAAATAATGAATACTATTTTATATTACCTTTTTGGATTTAGGGACAAAATGAAATTTGATTGTGCCACATTTAGACTACAAATCATAATAATTTAATTTAAAAACAAATTAAATAATAATTTATGGGACTTTTACGGTGCCTTCACGGCACTAGCGTTGGAAACGAACCTAATCGAATCGAGCATTCATAATTTCGTGTCAGGATTGACTATTTTTATCTGTGCTCGAGCTCGACGAGCTCGAAAGATTGCTACTCGAGCTCGACAAGAAAATGAGCATGCTCGAGCTCGACTCGACAATGCTCGGCTCGACAAAAGCTCGAGCTCGACTCGAGTTTTTTAGTTTTAAATCTAATAAAATTATGGTATTTTTGTAATTAATACTATTAAATAGGGGTATTTTAGTAAATTCACACATAATCGAGCAGCTCTTCGAACTCGCGAGCTTATTAGTGACGTGCTCGAACTCGACTCGTTTGTGAGCTCGAGCTGCTCGAGCTCAACTTGAGGTCGAGTTTGAACGAGCTCGAGTTGAGCTGCTGGACTCGTTTGCAGCCCTACACGGCACCATTCTCCACTTAGTGGAGAGTATTTACAACCATTAGATCAATTTTAGATTTTTTAAATTAAAAAATTTATGATTGTAAATATAGGGAGTGGGAGGCATGGTGCACCGTAGAATTTTTTAATAATATATAGGAGTGAATAATTTAAATTATAAATTAATAATTTGTACAATAAATAGTTTGAATTATAGATTAGAGGTCCAATTTCAATTTAATTTTAAAAGTTTATATTCGATTTTATATTCGTCTAAACTCAAACCCGAAACAAAATCACCGAAACACGTCCAGTTTGGTTCGGGGCGGGTGGCGGAGAATGAAGTGCAAATCCAATCGCCACCGTCATTTTTGAAATTCATTCATCATCTTCATCATTAAACGCTAAAGCCCAATTCCACGAGCAGCGAAACCCTTATCCTTCTATTTCTCTTGAAAATTCTCAGATTCTCCAAATTAAAAGTGAAAAATGCCTCTCAAAAGAAATAAAATCTCGAAAACGGGCCTAGAACCAATCGCCGACGCCATGGCGGGCTATGTTTTCCCCGACGACATAATGCTGTGCATCCTCACGCGCCTCCCCGTGAAATCCATCCTCAGGTTCAAGTCCGTTTGCAAGCCCTGGCGCGAGCTTTTCTCAACCCCAGGTTTCAAAAAAATGCACCAGGTTCAGTTTTCTAGTGATCCAAATAAGCAGTCTTTCATTGGTGACAGTATTGATGAATACCACTGTATGAACACCTTATCTCACTTCGACATTGAGTCCAATGAGAAGGAACTCACGATTATTTACATCTCAGCTCGTTTTGTTGTGGGTTGTTGCAATGGCTTGGCTTGTCTTAGTGACCACGAGGAAATAATTGTTTTGTGGAACCCTGCTCTGAAGTTATCCAAGACTGTTTCGTCGCCCTTAAAAGCTCGTGGGGTTCGTGAGAGGGTGTCACTAGGGTTTGGGTATGATGCAGAGGCTGGTGATTATAAGGTTGTGAAGATTGTTTATGTGTCGAAAGAAGTAGAAGTAGAAGAAGACGAAGAAGGGGACATGAAAATGGATAGGATTGAGGTGTACTCTGTTAATTCAGATTCTTGGACTCCAATCGATAGTCCCAGTTTTCAGTTTAGCCTATTAAGCCCCCAAAATGATGCTATTGTGAATGGGAATCCTTATTGGCTTGCACAAGTCAACTGGAATGAGAGTTCTGAGAGTGCTGAAAGTGACACTGGTGAGATTTTGGTGTGTTTTGATGTGAAAAAACTAGTCTTTTGGATCCTGCCTCTTTCAAGCCTCGCCGTTGATGTGAATGCACGATTCGTTGATTGGAATGGGTCTGTTGCTTATCTTGTGTGTAGTGAAAATGACAAAAGGGGTGTATATGTTGATGTTTGGGTGTTTGATGATGGTGATCAGATTTGGAGAAGGAATCACAGTTTTGGGCCTATTGAGGTGGATGTGGACAGGGTTTTAAATTGTTCAAAGAATGGGAAATTAGTGGTTGCTGACTCCTATAATGAAATGTTTGTGTTTGATCCTGAGACAGGACGTGTTAAGGAATTGTTTTATGGAGCTCAGGAGCACGAGGTTTTAAAGATTTATGGATATACTGAGAGTTTTGCATACATCAAAGGAATGAAGAATGATGATGATAATGATGATGATGATGATGATTATGATGCCAGACCCAAGTCTTATAAAGGTTTGCTTGTGAGTAATAGAATGTAGGTTATTTATGGTGCTTGTTTGTTTTTTTTACATCTAAGAACAATGGTATTCTTCTTCTCTTATCAGTTTTCATATATCTAGGGCTTCCAAGAATGGCTGAGAAAAACGTGTCCCGATTTTTGTGCCCCAACTTTATGTGATCAATACTTTCCATTGCCTTTTCTTAAAATGGTTTAATGTGTCATTTTGTAGATCATTAAATGCTTACTTGTTTCTACGAGCTAGTGTCACAGTGATCATTCATTCGGATTTATGTTGTACTTTCGTTAAATATAAAACATGCATACCACGTCTTGACGGAGTATTTTGTATACATAGTGTATATATGTTGGTGAAAGAGTATCGCCCTAAGATGTTTTAATTTCTGGTATTATATGCATTATGATTGCGATAGTGGTTGCTTATTACAACATTGATTAGTAACAAAACAATTGAGCAATTGGGGACTTTGAGATATCACCTAGGAGAGTTTAATTTATACATTTCACGGAGGGCTGTGAAAAGAATAATTGAACTTGAAAATTCCTCGGGGCTGAATTTATTGCTCTTTGGTCGCGAGTTTAAAAAGTAAGGCAAATACTCGCTTTATTTGTGATACTTTAGTAACCTTTTGTGATATTTTAACTATGTTTTTTGATACTCTAATATGTGATACTTATATGTGGTGTCACTATGAGACCTTCTCGAGAAGTTACGAGCACATAATTGCTGGTCGTTTCTTGTAGCCAAGCCCCTCTCTTTTTTCTTAAAAGGTTTAATGTGTCATTTTGTAGATCATTAAATGCTTACTTGTTTCTACGAGCTAGTGTCACAGTGATCATTCATTCGGATTTATGTTGTACTTTCGTTAAATATAAAATATGCACGCCACGTGTTAACGGACCTTCAAATGCACTGCACCACGCGTTAAATTATAACCACGCTGAGTTTGATATTTAGGAATAGCTTGATTTAGTAAATTCTCCTCGGATTCTCGATTAACGCTCTTCAAACGCACCTTAGACAATGTGATGCCACTGGGATTAGTATGCCTTCCATCTCCCTTCGTTGTCCAAGCTCGATTCATTTTTAGAAGAGGAGTGAAGCGCGCTAGATTTTGCTATCACAAGGGTTCGGTGCGATTTGACCCCTATGACACGTTCTTTACCCTCACCTCTAGAGGGTGGAGCCACCCTTGAGCTAAGGGGGCTCTAGCCCCATGTCAAAAAAAAAAAAAAAG
>BMAC01000388.1:339946-352236 GCA_014905375.1 Phtheirospermum japonicum | reverse complement strand
TTTTATTTTTTATATTTTTATCGATTCTCTTTTTTATTTTTAAATTTATTTAATAATTTTATAGAATCTAATTATGAATTTTTGAGTTAACTTAACTTATTTTATGAGTTTTCTCTTTAATTTTATATGATTATTGAGTTTTTTTTTTTCATATTATTAAATAAATATTTATAGTTTGATTATAAGTTCTTATATTTTTATCTATATGATTTTATTAATATTTTAATTTTATTTTATATCATTTGAAAATATTTATGTTTTACTTTTGCTTTTTTGGTTTTAAAATTTATTAACTAATTATTTACATATATTTATATATTTATTTTAAACAAATTTTTATATTTTATATTTTCTTCAAAAAAAATTATATTATTTTTATTTTTCTCATATTTTATTTATAAGTATACATAATTCTTCTATATATTTAATATTTTCTTTACATAAATCATAATCTCCAAAGAATATTTACATAAATAATTATATAAATAATAAATATGTATACTACAAATAGTAAGTAAAATGGGTGGGAAAACATTAAGAAATATTTTTAGAAACGCTAGTCTTTTTATATATATATAGATACAATGAACGTTATTACCTATAAGATGCTCTCAATAGTTATAAATTTTGAATCTATGTAGGTATAGCTCAACTAAAATAGTCTCTAGCCTCCAACTCGTTTATTGTTTTCAAGTAAACACTGAATTTGTAATTTATAATAAAATAATGGATTTGCAATTTCTAATAGGTTTGTATGTTTCGATTTGCTGACTACCTTTTTTTTTTTTAATTAATAATTGTTCATTATGCAGATAAGTTCACAAAAAGAAGAGGATGAGTGTAATGCTCAAAGACTCTTTGTAAAAGGATTTAGAAAAGAATTTTCAATAATACACGTATATATGATACATTAAATATTATTTTCATAAACTTGGAAGTATTCAATTTTATTTTTTAAATATGTATCACACACGGGCGTTGTACTAGTTAAAATAAATAAATAAAAGAAGAAATTACTATATTAAAAAAAATATTTTGTCCATTTGAGTTCCGCACCATATTATTTTGATCTATCTCTCTTTGATACATAGCATATCCCAAACTCTTCGAATACAATGGAATTTCAATGGGCGCCAGTAGCTTGCTTCCAAGTCTTGACAGTTGTACCCATAGCCGAAAAGTGTGTTGAGCACTTGTAAAATACTCAAATCAAGGCTCATTCACACTCGTTGCCCAGAGATGCTGGTGCGAGTTCAGTTCGTGAAAAATTGCTAAGGAAAGACTGGACAATCGGCTATGGCTCGAGTGCAAGCTTTCTTTATTTAAGACTAAATGGGACATGAATTGAAAGGCTTTCGTTTCCTTTCTTGGTTTGGGGGCTTTTGACTCCTCTCGATATTTTGTTCCATTTATTCTATATTATTATTATTATTATTCAAGTGTGTAGTATATGCATTTTTGAATTCAATAAATATTTATTTATATTGTTTTTAATTTAATATTTATTAAATATTTAACAATATTTAGAAAAAGTGCATTGAAAATACTGATAATAAAAATAATATAATAAAACATAAGTAATAATTTAAAGAGGATAAGAAAATTATCAATAATTTATACTTTTAAATTTATTCAACTTTCGTTGATCGTATAAAATGTCATATGAAAAATCTTCTCATCATTTCTCTTACACTTTTTTGGGACATTCTAAAGACTTTAATGCAAGTAAGATTGTGAATAATGATCCCACAAAATGTGCTGATCCCCAATTATTTATTTGTGATATACCGTTAATATATTCTCTATCATCTAACAACCTCAGAGAATAGCATACATCGTGATATGTATCGTATTGCGTTAATTTCTTTTAATATTATCGTGACACTGAACTTCTTCAATTACGTTTAGAAAATACTAAGTATAATAGTTATCACCTGATTTTGACGGAATATAGTAAATTACTAATGAAAAAAAATCTAATTTTTTTTCTCTTACATGTTTTTTTTTATTATTTTCACTGTCCCGCTTATATTGTAAATTTGCTACAATTTCATTTGAAGATATTTTTTTTCTTCCGCACATTGAGAAAATGATATAATAAGTATTAAATAAAATAAAAATATTACAATGATATTAAAGTGATTAGTATGTAAAATATAAATGCATAACTCGCGGAATTAATTCGATTTTGAACTTGATAGAAATTAAGTATGGAATGAATGCTTCCAAAAATACTGTATTTAGCAACATTTGCTTTTAGGGCGGCCTTCCCGCTTCTTGTGTTTTGGAATTAATTGATCTTTTTCCAAATCTATTGTAGTTGATGTCACAGTGTTCATTCTACTTAATTTTGGATTTGTTGTATTGTTTTATGTGGTTTTTGAGATAGTAACAAAATACATTATTTTATGAGATCAATTCAAATTAAAAAAAATGTTGACTCGCGATAATATTTTATAAACAACATGTTGATAGCCAATAAAAATATCAAATTATATTGTATTATGCATTTTTGTATAATTTAATTAAATAAAGTGGTCAAAGCATTTTTGAGAAAAAGTGACATATTTGATATTATTGGACTCAAAATGAAAAAAAAAATAACGAAAAAATGTTAAAAAAATCATAATAAAAACTAAAATAACATATAAGTAATTATATATATATAATATTAATTTTTATTATTTTTAATGTTAATGTGATTAATTCTAATTATATTAAGAAGATTTCTACATGATTAAAAAAAGAAACAAATTCTAGGTGTTTTTCTAATTAAAAAAAATCAAATCATCATTAATATTAATTATGGTATTTATCATAATTATGTAAACAAAAAAAAAAATTCTTACATAACTTAAAAACGAAAATAAGACTATTTACATGTCATTTTTTCTTTTTCATACTCATCTTTTTTTCTCTATCTATACCTCTATTTATATTTATATATTCCCCCTATATATTAATGCAAAATTCTCCTAATAGTGACAAGGCTGTGAATGGAAATCCGTATTGGGATGCAGTGATTGATAAGAATGAGAGTGGTAAGATCTTCGAAGGCGTTTATTTTGATGTGAGCGAAATGGTCTTCAAGACGGTGCCTTGGACAAACTTTTATTGGGAGGGGCATCATTTAAAATATGTGGATTGGAATGGTACCATTGGTGTTCTTATGTATATCATAGACGAGGAGATGAAGGTTGATTCAGTTGAAGTTTGGGCGTTTGATGAAGGTGAAAGGGTTTGGAGAAAGAATCGCACTTTTGGGCCTTTTGGGGGGATAGTGGGTCGGTTTTTTCAGTGTTTAAAGAATGGGAATATTGTTGGCATGCGTCCAAATTGGGATCTGTTTGTGTTTGATCCTGAGAGTGGATGTGTTAAGAATATTGTGATCGATGGAGCTCAAATGTGTTCTTTTAAGATTTATAATTGCACTGAGAGTTTGGCATACGTTGAAGGAATGAAAGTTGTGAAACAAATGGAGGGTGGAAAGATGATGATGATCGATGATGAGCAGTTATTGATGAATTAGGTTTTGAGGCCATATATCTCTTTAAAGGAATGGTTTCTTATTAATGGATGTTGGGATGACCGACGAAGCTTGTTGTTTTTAGTTTCTATGATGTTTTTAGTATTCAAGTACTTATAATGAATGGTGGTGAAATTGTTGGTAACTTTGTAGACTTTTGTTACTTGAGTTTGAAGAGGCATGGAGAAATGGTTTCTTTCGTACTGATGTTGGGCATAGTTGAGAAGTTTGCTGCTTAAGTTCATTAAACCGCTTGCTATGAATGGTTAATGGTTTTATTTTAGTTTGCTAATTTTGTCCTTAAAGCTAAACTACTAGGATTAGTTCCTTCTATATATGATTTTCAAAGTTTGTTATAGTTGAACATGAGAAAAAAATAAAATATTATAGCTAAAATCATGGAGTTTCTTCAGAGATGATGCTTGCATTTGATTTGTATTGTTTTGCCAGCATGTAATTAGTTGATCCATGGTCATAGCTACCCTGTTTTTCTTTTCTTTCTTTCTTTCTTTCATTTTCGTTCCGTCTTTGTTGTTGTCAATGTCATTGTGCAAGATAAAGGCATATCTCCACAAGTGTGTGATCTTAGCTCTCTCTAGTTTTCTTGTACTAAACAGAAATCTGAGTTTTTGTGATACAATTTCTGTGTGTTGCATGTGAATGCAGTAAAATTGTGCTTATAAAGTTCCTACTTGTGTAGTGCTGTTGTGATGAGGCATTGAGGGGTGGTGATTGGGTGAAACTAGAATTTGTCAACTTGAAAAGTCCTGGGGTTGTAACTATAGTAGCTCCAGAGTTTGCCTTAATTGCATAAAAAGCCCAAGTATCTTCTAAATTTACAAATACCCCCTTAAAAGTGTTTTGATTACGTCTTTGAGCCAGGTTTCTATTTACATGACACTAATACCCACCACAATAAGCGCGCAAGATTTTGTTATCATAGGGTTTAGATGCAATTTTCCACTAATGTTTAAAATACACATTAAATAGCAAATATTATCAAGAATATTGTCTAAATTTAGACATTCATTGACGATCTCATCCATTAATTAAAATTTATTAACTAATTATTTTTTTTCTATCTCTTTATTTTCCTAAACTCAAATAGTTTGTGACATGCAAATATTCATGCATCCCAGAGATTTTTAGTTATAATATCGTTGTCTTTTACAAAATAAATACGATGAACGTTGTTACATTTACCATGCTCTCAATAGTTATAAATTTTGAATCTATATAGGTATAGCTCAACTAAAATAGTCTCTAGCCTCCAACTCGTTTATTGTTTTCAAGTAAACACTGAATTTGTAATTTATAATAAAATAATGGATTTGCAATTTATAATAGGTTTTGTTTCGATTTGCTGACCATCTATTTTTTTTTTAAACTAATAATTGTTCATTATGTAGATAAGTTCACAAAAAGAAGAGGATGATTGTAATGCTCAATATTAATATCTGTATGAACAGATTTGTGAAGAGGAATGTTTATTCAGTAAAATAAAGCTGCTGTTCTTTTTTCTTATTTTTTTCCTTGGAGAGGCTGAATATATATATACAACATATTATGTTAATTATTTACTAAGTTAGGAAACTAATTAACAACCAACAAAATATTCACAAAATATATGACCCTAATTATATACTACAATTACGGACGCGGCTTGATATTCTCTCTCAAGTTGAAGAATGAAGATCTCGAATTCCCAACTTGCGAAGTAAGAACGAAACGGTTTCCCAAGAGCTTTTGTGAATATATCCGCCAACTGATTTTCGGTCCGTATGTAGGACATAATAATATTACATGATTGAACCTCATCACGAACAAAATGACAGTCCATCTCAATATGTTTCGTGCGTTCATGAAAGACTGGGTTCTTTGATATATGCAAAGCCGCTTGACTGTCATAATATAGTCACATCGGGCGATCATGTCTAACGCCCAAACAAAGTAATATTGTTTTCAGCCATTTCAACTCACACGTGGTAGTAGCTATTGAATGATATTCTGCCCTGGCCGAAGAACGTGATACGGTCGGTTGCTTCTTAGTCTTCTAAGAAATCGGAGAAGAACCGAGTACAACAAGATAACCGGTCAGTGAGCGCCTAGTCAAAGGGCAACTTGCCCAATCGCTGTCACAAAATCAGTATATATTCAAATTGCAGTCCCTTCGTGAGAGAATTCCCTGACCCGGACACCCTTTCAGATATCGAACCACACGAAGCATAGCTTCCCAATGACCAACCAAAGGCGCACCATAAATTGAGCTAGAATATGGACCGAGTAACTCAATTATGGACGAGTGATCGTTAAATAGATCAAACGGCCAATGAGTCGTCTATAACGCCCTGGTTCCGAAAACAACTCCCCCTCACATCGAGCCAACTGATGATTTTGTTCCATCGGAGTTGTAGCTGGTTTTGCTCCCAACAAACCTGTCTCAGTTATAATATCAATAACGTACTTCCTTTGGTTAAGAAATAACCCTTCATTTCCACGGGCTACCTCGAGACCAAGAAAATATTTTAAAATTCCAAGATCCTTCATGTGAAAACAATCACTGACATACTTCTTGAATCGTATCACCTCATCTTGAGATGACCCTGCAATAATCAAGTCATCCACATATACAAGGACATGAAGGGACACAGTCCCTTTCGCATAAAAAAATAACGAGTAATCTGCATACGATTGCTGAAAACCGAAATTCTTCAATGCGAGACAGAGTTTAGCAAACCATTGTCTAGGAGCCTGGCGGAGACCATACAATGATTTCCGGAGACGACACACCTTACCAGGAACAGGGGAAGCGAAGTCCGGGGGTAGTTTCATGTATACTTCCTCATCCAGATCGCCATGAAAAAAGGCGTTGTGTACATCCATCTGATGAAGCTCCCAATTCCTAGCCACGACATCTGCTAGAAATATTCGCATTGTCACCATCTTCGCCACAGGAGCAAAAGTCTCATGAAAGTCAATCCCGGATATTTTTTGATTGCCAAACACAACAAGTCGACCCTTATAACGCTCAATGGAGGCGTCATCTTTATACTTGATCTTGTAGACCCATTTACATCCGAGTGCCATTTTTTCGGTGGCAAATCCTCCAAAGTCCAAGTACCATTTCGAACTAATGCATCGATCTCTTCTTTCATGGCCATATGCCACTTTGGACCCTTATTTGCCTCGGAAAATGATATTGGTTCTTCGCCCATAGTAATCGCTGCCAAAAAATTTTTGTGCCTCACAGGAAAAGCATCACAATTAACATAATAAGCAAGCAGAAAAGGTGTACCTGAGGACCGCTTCGAAGGGGGTGAACAAAGTGAAGTAGTAGGTGTGATGGGTTCTTTAATACGGATAGTGTGAGTGATGAAATCCTTGAGACGTGACGATGGTTTACGTATACGGTGTCCTTTCCCAAGCGGTTCCATATGTTCATTATTTTCTGTCGGCGTGGACGAACTTGGGATATTCTGAGTTGTGGGTGGCTGATCTGAGGGAATGTTTAGATACTGAGTTATAGGCAAATTTTCATGAAGAGTTGAAGTTTGAGGAATTGGCAGGATGGGTGTTTGATTTGTAGTGGCATTTGGGATTTCTAACTCCAGGTCATCATCTATAAAGTCATTGGTTGAGGGTATTGAGCTAGACAACTTTGTTGTATTATCAGTAACGTCATTACTGATATATGGGAATTTAATTTCAAAAAATTCAACATCTATTGAAATAAAATAAACCTTCTTGTCTAAGTCATATAACCTCCATCCTTTTTGACTGAAAGGATAACCCACAAAAATACACCGGCGAGACCTTGAATCAAATTTATCTTTCACTCGAGGACGACTATTTGCATAGCATAAACACCCAAAAACACGCATGAGAAAATAATTTAGGGATTTTCCGAACAACATTTCATAGGGAGATTTATTTTTGTAAAATGGTCGTAGGAGTTCGATTAATGACATATGCTGTCGTTATAATGCACTCACCCTAAAAGCTAATAGGTAGGTTAGTTTGAAAACGTAAGGCTCGAGCAATATTAAGGATATGTTGATGTTTTCTCTCCACCCTACCATTTTTTTGGGGCATATCTACACATGAAGTTTGATGCAAAATTCCCTTTTCAGCGTAGAAACGACTTAAACATGTAAACTCTCTACCGTTGTCACTCCTTAATATTTTCACTTGTTTATTAAATTGGGTTTGCACCATTGAGCAGAAATCCTTGATTAATTGACCAACCTCACTTTTTGCACTCATCAAATAGACCCATACGGCTCGAGAATGATCATCAACAATAGTAAGAAAATAATAAGCGCCACAACTAGAATCTACTTATAATCGCCCCAAATGTCACAATGAATCATGGAAAATAAGTCATCGGCCTTATTATCACTTAATGGAAAAACACTTCTCTTTTGATGAGCACGCAAACAAACTTCACAATCACAAGAATCTTTACTCAGATTAGGAGTTTTATTTGTACTACTTGCAAGAAAGGGTAAAAGAGATACAACTTTCCGAGAGAGGTGTCCAAGTCGTTGATGCCACAACTCATGTTTGTCCATCACTATTGTTCGATTTGCTTGAGTTTGTCGCATTTGTTTGAACCAATACACCCCGTCACTTTGTTCACCCGCTCCAATCAGGATCCTCGAATTGCGGTCCTGTATGACACAAAGCTTATTAGTAAATGTAACACTATAACATGAGGTTGCAAGCATTTGTGAGACAGAAATTAAATTGCATGTTAATTCTGGGACATAAAGAACTTCTRTCAGCCTAAGATTTTCACCCAAATMCACACTCCCTTCTTTTGTCGCCATAACTTGTTTGCCGTTTGGTAAACCCACCGGCGAGGGATTAGTGTTATTCAAAGATGTAAACAGACTCTTATTCCCGCTCATATGGTTAGAGCAACYTGTATCAATGATCCACCTAGCCGAAAGAGTCTTACCATCAAGCTTTGYAGTCGATGAATTCATATTTGCCGAATTAAACATAGACATGAGTTGTTGCCATTGTTCATTCGAGACCGAAGGAAGAGCCTGACGATCCGCATCGCCGATATTCTGGGATGTTGTGTTACCAGAAGAGGTACGACCAACAGCATTGGCCATAGTATTGTGGCGACCACGAGAGCCACCATTTTGACCTCCACGACCCGCACGTCCTCTCCCCCGTGCTGCTGCCCAGTTTTCAGAGTACCACCAATCTGGGTAGCCTAGAAGTTCGAAGCAATTATCTTTCTCATGTCCGGACTTACCGCATTGAACACAATTAATTTTCGGCATTGCATACCCTTTTCCAGTGACAAGACCACGACCTTTAGCGCCACCCTGCATCGCAAATCCAACAGACTCATTTTTCTTGTCCGATGAGCGGTGCGTCATATGATTTCTCTCTTGTGATTGAGCACTACGTTCAGCGAGGGTAGGGTATCTTGCATCAATACATTAGTCTGGACATTCCCATAGATATTTGAATCAAGGCCCGATAAAAATTGATGCACCAATTCATCCTCATGTTCCTTTGCAAATGCGGCCTTTGAGCCGCAAGTGCAAGCACACGAGCATGGCGGAGTCAAGTATGAGGCCAATTCCTGCCAAAGTTATCGTAGCTTACCGTAATAGGTGACCATCGAGTCTCCTCCTTGTTCACAAGCTGCAACTTGGTGCCTGAGTTTATTAATTCGAGAACCGTTTCCAGCCAAGAAACGTAGTCGAATGTCATCCCACATGTCCTTTATGTTATCGGTAATGGGGACGGAGGAACGAATTGATCCGTCGAGAGTATTGTGGATCCAAGCGCCGAGCATGGAATTCACCTGCACCCATTGAGCCATCTTGTCAGTTTTCGTTTGTGTTGGAGATTTGATGGTGCCATCAACGAACCCAATCTTGTTGTTTGCTTTGAACGCGTTTCGCATTGAGCGCGCCCATTCTTCAAAATTTTCTCCCTGTAAAATCACTGGCGAGATAACGATGATGATGTTGGAAGAGGGATGAAGATAGTATGGAGAGGATGTGGTTGATCTATCGTCACCCATTGTTGGAAGAGGGAAAAGGGAAAAAAAATGGTTTTATGCAATTCTCAAAACCTGTTGTGATACCATATTAAAATCTGTGTGAACAGATTGTGAAGAGGAATGTTTATTCAGCAAAATAAAGCTGTTGTTCTCTTTTCTTATTTCTTTCCTCGGAGAGGCTGAATATATATACAACATATTAGGTTAATTATTTTCTAAGTTAGGAAACTAATTAACAACACACAAAATATTCACAAAATATGTGACCCTAATTATATACTTACAATTACGGACGCGGCTTGATACTCAAAGACTCTTTGTAAAAGGATTTAGAAAAGAGTTTTCGATGATACACGTATATATGATACATTAAATATTATTTTAATAAACTTGGAAGTATTCAATTTTATTTTTTAAATATGTATCACACACGGGCGTTATACTAGTTAAAATAAATAAATAAAAGAAGAAATGACTATATTAAAAAAAACATTTTGTCTATTTGAGTTTCGGACCATATTATTTTCATTTATCTCTCTTTGATACATAGCAAATCCCAAACTCTTCGAATACAATGGAATTTTAATGGGCGCCAGTAGCTTGCTTCCAAGTCTTGACAGTTGTGCCCATAGTCGAAAAGTGTGTTGAGCACATGTAAAATACTCAAGTCAAGGCTCATTCACACTCGTTGTTCAGAGGTGCTGGTGCGTGTTCAGCTCGTGTAAAAGTGCTAAGGAAAGACTGGACAATCGGCCATGGCTCGAGGGCGAGCTTTCTTTATTTAAGAGTAAATGGGACGTGAGTTGAAAGGCTTCCGTTTCCGTTCTTGGTTTGGGGGTTTTTGTCCCTCTCGATAGTTTTCTCCATTTATTGTATATTATTATTATCTAAGTGTTTAGTATATACATTTTTGAATTCAAATAAATATTTATTTATATTGTTCTAAGTTAATATTTAGTCCCTACCCGCACCCTACTTTATTACCCGATTTTTATTATTGGTTAGGGTACGAGTATTTACCCATCGGGTATCGGTACCTTTTGGGTAAATGGGTACCTGAATATATGAATTAAATTAAATTATTATTAAATTATTTTTTTAATTTTTAATACCAATACTAATTTAGTAATATAAATTAATTTAATTTACTATAATATGGTTGAGTTATTATATTTATTTAAGAAAAAAATCTTAAAAAATTAAATTATTTTAAAAATAAATCATTAAAAAATATTAGTAGCATCTCAAACAACAACAATTCTTAATATATTATACTAAAATATTTTTAATAAGTTATAATTAGTTATGTGAATGTGAGGGAAATGCTCTCTTACTCTAATTATCAATTAAAGTAATTTCAAGATTTCTTAGAGTAAATATGATCCATTGATATTGATATTATATCGTTAATATTATAGTATAAATGTAATAAGAAATATTTCATAATTATGATATATTATCATAATATGAAACATGTAGCAAGATATACATTTATAATATTTGAATTAGATATAAGAAATTATGCTGATAGATTACATAAGATAAGTGTGGTAATACAAATATATAAATTTATAAAACTAACTATTATACATAATTTATTATTATATTTATATATTTAAAATTATAATATATATCGGGTAGGGTATGGGTAGGTATATTGTGGGTAAACGGGTAGGGTACCTATTAATGTACTAATCGGATAATCGGGTAGGGTAACATGTACAAATTTGCTACCCGTACCCGGCACTGTAGCTTGCGGGTACTACCCTCCCCCGACCCATTACCCAATTTTTGTGCACTCTACCTTACCCGAATCACCGGGTACCCGACCCGTCGGGTAAAATTAACAGCCCTAACAATAATTTTGTTTGATTTTTCGGGGCCTGTCACGTGGTCCTGCATTTTCCTTTTTTTTAATCCGCCCCACACATAAATTTTAATTGCACACAGGGGTGTGCATGAGTCTAATGGTTCACGGATCTGCAAATCTCTAGAATCGTCGATGTTCGGAGATTTCGAATTTAAATCTCTAGTACCGTGTCATAGAGACCAAATCTCCATCTCAAATCGTACCAAACATTTGGGACGGTTTATGACGGATATTCGATTCTAACCAGGGGCGGATCCACCTTAGTGTGTGAGGGGGCCACGGCCCCCCCAAAAAAAATTCCAAAACCACAATACTATTTATAATTTTTTGTTATTTGTAACTATATATATATATTGGCTTCCCCAAAATTACAAATATGTAACTTGGTCTAGTGGTTTGTGTGCTTATTATCTTCCCAAATGGTTCATGGTTCAACTCTTACTCTTACCCATTTTTTCTTCTATATATTTTATCTTTGTTTTTATATTCTCTTTATCATTTATTTCTTTTTGGTTTCCTCTTTTTTATTTCTTTTTATACAATAATTCATATATTCTTTATCCTTCCCTTTTATTTTCCTCTTTCTCATTAATTAAAAAAAAAAAAATAGAATTAAAAACATCCACACTCTTTTTTATCTTTGTTTTTATATTCTCTTTATCATTATTTTTTCTTTTTAGTTTCCTTCTTTTTTCTTTCTTTTTACACACTAATTCATAAATTCTTTAACATTCCTTTTCTTTTCTTTTTATTTTCCTCTTTCTCATTAATTAAGTTTAAATACAAAAATATAGAATTAAAAACATCATCCCTCTCTTTTTCTTTTTATTTTTCTCTTCTCGTTATTTTCCTTWAAAAMCMAA
>BMAC01000388.1:320218-339940 GCA_014905375.1 Phtheirospermum japonicum | reverse complement strand
AAAMMAAAAAAAAAAATATCACCAATTTTTCTCTTTTTTCTCACATTTTCTTTTTTTCTTTCCATATTCTCACAAATTGATGTTATCAATTTAGAAGTAAAAACATATCTTTCTTATTTTCCTTCACCCCCTCTAGCTTTTTTTTCCTTCTTATTTTTTATTTCATATTCTCTATAACTTATCGTAACAACAAAAAGATTAAAAATATATTTTTCCCCTTGATATAACATAAATCGATTCTCGACATTTCACCAAATTATTTTTATCTTTTAATTCGCGGCCTCCCCAAACTAAGAATTCTGAATCCGCCCCTGATTCTAACGGATTGAGACGGTAAGGAATGCGTAGGGAAAAGATTCGTAGATTGACACAAAAAAGAAGGAATATTTATGTATGTGTGTGTGTGTGTGGTCCTCTGAGACTAGTCTCATTTTATGAGATCACCACACACACACACACACACACACACACACACACACACATATATATATATATATGTGTGTGTGTGTGTGTGTGTGTGTGTGTGACTAGTCTCATTTTATGAGATCACTCTTTACCAAACTCATTGATTGACCCGCCCACACCATTCTTGACCCGCCGACCCACTTTTATGAAAAAAAAAACTAAAGATAGACATATATGAGGGCGCTGAGACAAAAGGGTTGATATTTCATCTACCTGAGAAAATATTGCCGCTCATTCATCCCCGGTCGGTTATTCATCTTTCATGTTCGATCTCTTCGTTCTACGTAAGTATTTATGCTCCCCAATTTTCTTTTGTAATTGAGAAAAATCGGATGCCTTGGGTTTCAATATTTTTGTTGTCGGTGTCAGGGTAGGTTTGGAGTCTAGTGAAACTTTCTAATCAGATTTAATGGAGGTGGGTTATTGGATGAGAGAATAAATTAAGAGAGATTGCAGGTGAAATGGGCTTGTTTTTGTTATTTTTATGATTAATTGAATTAGAATAATTGGGTGGGTGATGTGATTTATTTCTACAACTTTTGCTATTATTTACCATTCTTATGAGTCTTTAATTGTTGAAAAATATCGATTTTACAAATATTTGTTGGTTGCATCCTGATTATTCCTTTAATTCAGGCGATTGGTGTCTAGTATCATACGAAGCTGTATTTCATTTTTACTTTTTAGAATTCTTTTATTAATACTTATTGTGGTGAACATTAAGTATTAAATGATAACAGGGATATGAAAGGGGATTACGGGAAAAAAGAGGCTCGGGTATCTCGACTCTATTGCCCTACATTATGATAATCCAGATACAGAGCTCACAAATGAAGGAATCAACATGCTTCGTTAGGTTTTGATATGAAACTTGTGTTTACATAAAGCTTGCAAATCATATATTAGGTTTGAAATCTATTTTAGAATTGAGTTTTATTTTTATTTTTCCCTATTGGTGGAACAGATGATCATCCCGAGAAGGGCCACAATAATCACTATGAAACCGATGTCTTGAATTATGATTGGTGGGGCCACAATAATCACCAGGATCGCCCTCCAAACCTGACGATTAGCCCCACTGTACCGACATGAGTCTTTTCTAGCGCGCTTTGTCCTTACTCACGCGCACCCTGAGACTTCCCAGGGGGTCACCCATCCCATCTCTACTCCATACCAAGCACGCTTAGCTTTGGAGTTTCGATGAGAGAGCTTCCAGAAAAGAAGATGCATCTTGTTGGTATGAGTTTACCAATCAAATCTATTAAGTTTTCCTAAGTAGTCTCATAATTTGGGGTGTTACAATCTACCCCCCTTAAACTCGCGACGTCCTCGACGCGCTTGAACTATCTCAGGATCCGTTGCCAGGCGTTGGGATTCTAGAGGCGGCTCCTACGGGTTCAAGATTGAAATCGTGGGCTATCCCAATCTTGGGCTCCCTCTACTGGGGCCTTCTCCCTCACGGGCTTTCCATAAGCGTTGCAACCTTGTCCCGCATAGCACTTAGTTCCCGGTTTTCCGGCTGTCAAACGGCTCTGATACCATTTGTAACGCCCCAGGATCGCCTATTGTAACACCCCAAATTATGAGACTACCTAGGAAAGTTTAATAGATTTGATTGGTAAACTCATACCAACAAGATGCATCTTCTTTTCAGTAAGCCCTCTCATCGAAACTCCAAAGTTAAGCGTGATTGGTTTGGAGTAGAGATGAGATGGGTGACCCCCTGGGAAGTCTCTCAGGGTGCGCGTGAGTGAGGACAAAACGCGCTAGAAAAGACTCATGTCGGTACAGTGGGGCTAACCGTCAGGTCTGGAGGGCGATCCTGGGGCGAGGACAAAGCGCGCTAGAAAAGACTCATGTCGGTACAATGGGGCTAACCGTCAGGTCTGGAGGGCGATCCTGGGGCGAGGACAAAGCGCGCTAGAAAAGACTCATGTCGGTACAATGGGGCTAACCGTCAGGTATGGAGGGCGATCCTGGGGCGAGGACAAAGCGCGCTAGAAAAGACGTAAAACTAATACAAAAGTTAGACATGTATAATTTATTGAGTTAATATGATGACAATCGACTTTTAATAAATAATTAATATAAAGAACTCTTAATGAATTAAATCCGTATATAAATTATACATTCAAATAAAGTATGCTAATATTTTTAATTTGATATTATTAGTTGACTAAAAGTTAAACACATGTGTAAATTGTGATCATGCTAGCAAATATTTTATAAATTAATATATACTAAAGTTGACGTTTAAGTAATAGTTTTTTGCCAACAGTCTTTGTCATAACCAAAGTATAGTTTATTCTATTACCAATATTAAAATTTGATACTTATTGCATCATATTTTAATAGTAGAGTTTACATAATGTATAGTTAATATTATAATACTAATAAGCTAAACCTAGTACACAAACACACACACACAATATGTGAAAAAAAAACTTTCTGATTTTAGTTATGGTTCGGTGAGATTTAGTATGATTAGGGATATTTAAAAAACTTTAAAAATAGTACCATAAAAGGTTTTGAGACGGTTAAGTTCGTGAAAAATATAAAATGTCAACGAATATTTTCAATTCGAAGACTTTTATAAATATCGATTCGCGTTCGCTGATCTCCAAAATCCCGTGCGCACCTCTAGTTGCACCCTTAACATCGGTTGATCCCTAGTAGTTCAAATTCTTGGCTAGACTTAACCGCCATTAATATCACATCGTAAACAACTTTCCAGGTTTTTTTTCGAGAAGTTCCAATTTTAGACTAGGCTCAAATGTTGGTTGTGTTCATCTTCATCATATCTTTTCAAAGCTATATATGTAGAACAAATACTATTAATCAATATCATATCAAGACCAAATTCTATAAAAAGATACAAAAAAAATGAAATAATTGAAATAAAGAAAAATTAAAAATATATCCGACGGTCCACTATGAGTTGACACGTCCTTTACTGTGTCACCGCCAATACTGTCACCTCCGTACACTTCTCCTCTGTACTAATTCACAGTCACACGCCACACCCAAAACCAACCTGTAAACCCTCTCTTGCCTTGTTAAAACCCTGGTTTCTCTTCGATCCCCAAAACATAAACCTAATAATCATCCCACAAAAATGCCTCCAAAAAGAAACCACCGCCGGAAAAACAACAAACCACCGATCGCCGCCGCCGGCGCCATGGCGGACTGTGTTCTCCCTCAGGACATAATGTTCAACATCGTCACGCGCCTCCCCGTGAAATCAATCCACCGATTCAAGGCCGTGTGCAAGCCCTGGTGCAAGCTCTTCGCCACCCCAAAGTTCATGAAAACGCACCACGCCCAGCTCTCCCAAAACCCCAAGATTCAATCCGTCTTAATCTACAGTTTCTTCGACGCAAATGGCGGCCATACCATGTCTCTCTGCAGAATCGAGTCCAACGAAGAAAAACCCATCAATCTGGACCACCCATATCCCAAACATTTGTACCACATGGATTTTGTTGGGTGTTGTAATGGTTTGATTTGTTTGGCGTACCCTATGCATTTCTACCCAATGCCCGGACAGTGGATTGAACTGTGGAACCCTGCTCTGAATCTGTCCAAAACCCTTCCGCTTCCGAAGTTGGAAATTCGGGGTCCTACGCTGGTGTCGATAGGGCTTGGGTACGATGATGAGAGTGATGATTTTAAGGTGGTCAGGATTGTTCATGTGGAGGATAGGAAGAAGCAAGGAATGAAAAAAAACATCGCTGGGGTTGAGGTTTACTCTGCTAATTCCAATTCCTGGAGAACCATGGATGTGGATTTTCAGTTCAGTGTGCTTGTGACTAAAAACCAGGCGATTGTGAATGGAAACCCGTATTGGGTCGGCAAGGTTGACGAGAAGAAGGTTTTGGTGACGTTTGATGTGAGGAAAATGGTGTTCAAGATTGTGCCTCTGACGGGCCTTAATTTCGGGAAAGGGGAACATGTTGAGGTGCCGTTTGTGGATTGGAAGGGTGCTATTGCTGCTCTCGTTTGTAAGAAAAATGACGAGAGGGTTTTGTCGCTTGACGTTTGGGGTTTTGATGATCGTGGGAAAGTGTGGATCAAGAATCGCAGTTTTGGGCCTATGGAGTTGAAAGTGGATAGGTTTGTGCAGTGTTTGAAGAATGGGGAGATTCTTGTTGGAGAGTGTTTAGAAGATGACAAAGTGTTTGTGTTGGATGCTGATGATGAGGAGAATGGAGGAGGTGTTAAGAAGGAGATTGTGATTGATAGAGATGATGATGAGGGGTGTTTTCAGATTTATGGATATACTGAGAGCTTGGCATACTTCAAAGGAATGGAAAAAGTGAAGGCGAAACCTAAGAAGGATAGGGATTGGGGGAAAAAAATCGACGATCTCATTAGTTTTCTTGAGGCCTTTAAAAATAGGACTGATTGATGGTCAGGAAATTAGTTTGTGGGACTGAATCTGAATGATGGGGATGAAGTGTTGTTTATTACTGAGGTTTGACAAGTTTGCTGCTGGCTGCTGCTGTTTTTACGAAGTTTCTAAAAGGTAGTATTAGAGTTTCTAATTATGGTATCTGAAGTTTAAGTGTAGTTGAATATCAAAGTACTAGGTGTTATGAATGGGCATGGTATGGATGTTAATTTAATTCTCTATTTACTAGTTGTTATGAATGGGTATGGATTCTTTTTCTATGGCATTTCTGAAGTTTTTGTTAAGAATGGGTATGGTTTTATGTTAACGCCCTATTTACTAATTGGGTACTTGTTGATTGCTGGTTTTGTTATGAATATATGCATGCTGTCATGAGTAAATCATCTCTAGCTCGATCGAATTTTGGTGAAATATTGCTGGATATGAAGCTAAAGGGATTTTTTATGCTTTTTTTCTTTTCGTCTGCATGGATTAGTGATGTCAGAAAAATTGTAAACATAAACTTTTAATAAGGATCTGATATGTGGAATGGTAGCTGAACTGAAAAGACGTAAACTAAAGCGAGAAATCTGTGTTAAAAATGAAAACTAGCTTGCATAAAGACGTATGTTTGGGCATTGATTTTGTAAGATGGAACTCTGTTTCACGTGAATGCGATGGGTTTATGCTTAGAAACAAATATATGATTGAATGTGTGTTGCTCGTGAAATTTAAGTTTCACGAAGAATGATGGATGAGTTGCATGAAAGATGGAATATGTTGTAGAAAGAGACTTTGCTTATCTACTTGTTGTTGGGGACGATTATTGCTCTGTAGGGATGTTTTTATTTCTGGTAACATTTCATTTATGAGTGAGATAGTAATTACTTGGTACAACATGGATAGTAACAAAGTTATGAGCACATAATTTTGGTCGATCCTCGAGACCATGCCAAGTCGAGGTGTGGGGCCCACACACGACGCCTCCTGGGCATCATGTGAGACATTGTTTTTTTTTTTTTAGTTGGTTTTACTACAGATTACAGACGTTCAACTTATGAGAATAATGTCTTCATATTTTGTGATGAAGCTTTGGTTAGAGTTTTTATTTCTACCTTTTTACATACATGTATTGTTGTTCAACGAGTGCCTCATTATTTGTGATAATAGATTTAGTCTGTGGCCTGTAAGTTCTCTTCGTTTATCTTATTCTTGTTTTTGATTGCTTGGTAAGTCTGTTAATGCCAAATTATTATGTACATCTTTTAATGTTTTCATTACCGCATATGCTTCCATTTTTACAAATGAAATGGACATATCGCCTAAATTCCCAACATATTGTATTGGGGATTTCTTGATTTTAACCAAGTGTTTTATTCGCAATTTTATATTTATAAATAAGTTAAAATATACATATTAAAACCAATGTTTTAAAAACCGGACCGGTGAACGAACCGGTCCTCCCTCACCGGTTCACGGTTCAACCGGTCGGACCGGTTCAACCGCCGGTCCAACCGTATTAATAAAAACATAATATTCTTAATTATATAGTATGAAATATTATGTAATGTATTAATATAAATATTAATTTGATTCGTATTTGGAAAAAGTAATTAATTTATTATATAAACATGCTTAATTTATTTATACTCTATTAAACATATTAATATAATTCTTTGTTATGTGATATATAAGTCATAGATCACTATCTTAATTATTCGTCTAGATTATTAAGAGAGATAAAAATAAAAAAATAAAATTGACCGAACATAATTTATTTATTTTCATATCGCTTGATTAGGTTCCATGGATCATTAATATAATTATGCCAATTTAGTTGAATCACACACAATATTTTGCACATAAAAAACGGTTTGACCGGTTCAACCGGTTTTTTTGCCGATTTTCAGCGGTTTAAACCGGTTTAAACCGCTAAAATGGGTTTTATAGGTATGATCGGACCGGGTCAATGGCCGGTTCCCGGTTTAACCGGTTGAACCGGCCGGTTCGATCCGGTTTTTAAAACAGTGTATTAAACCACTACTTAATTTCAAAAAGTTGTCAAGTGATAACTAATTTTAAATTAGTTTTTGATAAACTAACAAATTAAAATAATTGATTACACATACATATCATTAGAAAATCGTAACTTATACTAAAAAAAAAAAAAAAAAAAAAAAAAAAGAAAGAAAAGAAAAAGCTTGTTTGGAGGAAATGAGGTATTATTAACCAAACAAGATCATATTTGAAATAAAAAAATATTCAAAAACTTTGTTCAACGGTTCACTATCCTACCAGTGACACGTCCTTTACTGTGAATCACCGCCAATACCATCACCTCCGTACACTTTCCCTCTCTGTATTAATTCACAGTCACACGCCACACCCAAAACAATCTGCAAACCCTCTCCTGCCTTGTTAAAACCCTGATTTCTCTTCAATCCCCAAAACAAAAACCAAAAGTCCATCCCTCAAAAATGCCTCCGAAAAGAAACCACCGCCAGAAAACCAACAAACCACCGTTCGCCGGCGCCGGCGCCATGGCCGACTGCGTTTTCCCTCAGTGCGTAATGTTCCGCATCGTCACGCGCCTCCCCGTGAAATCAATCCACCGATTCAAGGCCGTGTGCAAGTCCTGGTGCAAGCTCTTCGCCACCCCAAAGTTCATGAAAGCGCACCACGCCCAGCTCTCCCAAAACCCAGAAAATCAGTCCGTCATTATCTACAGTTTCGCCGATAAACCCGGCCACATCACGTCTCTCTACAGAATCGAGTCCAACGAGGAATTACCCATCAACCTCAACCACCCATATCCCAAACATTTTTACCTAATGGATTTTGTTGGGTGTGTTAATGGTTTGCTTTGTTTGGCTTACCCAATGCATTTAGAACCAATGGATTGTGGACAGTGGATTGAACTGTGGAACCCTGCTCTGAATCTGTCTAAAACTGTTCCGAAGCCGAAGCTGAAGGCTGGGAATGGTGTGTTGGCGTCGATAGGGCTTGGGTACGATGATGAGAGTGATGATTTTAAGGTGGTCAGGATTGTTCATGTGGAGAAGAAGCAAGGAAAGAAAGAAAATATCGCTGGGGTTGAGGTTTACTCTGCTAATTCCAATTCTTGGATAAGGATCGATGTGGGTTTTCAGTTCAGTGTGTTTCGGACTAAAAACGAGGCCATTGTGAATGGAAACCCGTATTGGGTTGGCAAGGTTGACGAGAAAGAGGTTTTGGTGACGTTTGACGTGAGAAAAATGGTGTTCGAGGTTGTGCCCCTGGCGGGTCTTAATCTCGGGAGAGGGGAACATGTTAAGGTGCCGTTTGTGGATTGGAAGGGTGCTATTGCAGCTCTCGTTTGTAAGAAAAACGACGAGAGGGTTTTGTCGCTTGACGTTTGGGTTTTTGATGATCGTGGAAAAGTCTGGATCAAGAATCGCAGTTTTGGGCCAATTGAGTTGAAAGTGGATAGGTTTGTGCAGTGTTTGAAGAATGGGGAGATTGTTGGAGAGTGTAATGATGGGAAGCTGTTTGTGTTGGATGCTAATGAGAAGGAGGAGGAGAATGGAGGAGGAGGTGTTAAGAAGGAGATTGTGATTGATGGAGCTGATAAGGGAAAATCTCAGATTTATGGATATACTGAGAGCTTGGCATACTTCAAAGGGATGGAAAAAGTGACGGCGAAACCGAGGGAAACTGATTGGGGGAAAAGATTGGAAGAGGTCATAAGATTTGGTCTGGCGGTCTTGAATGATATGGCCTTGAATGATAGGACTGATCATTGATGGTTGGGAAATTGTTCGTGGGATTGAATCTGAATGATGGAGATCGATGAAGTTTTGTTTCTTGCTGTGGTTTAACAAGTTTGCTGCTGCTGCTGGTGGTGTTATGATGTTTCTAAAAGGTAGTATTAGATTATCTAATTATGGTATCTGAAGTTTAAGTGTAGTTGAATGTTGAACTAGTAGTTGTTATGAATGGGTATAGTATGGTGTTTATGTTAATTCTCTATTTACTAATTTGGTACTTGTTGACTGTTGGATTTGTTATGTCATGAGTAAATTATATTAGCTATCTTTATTCACATTGTGGTGAAATGCTGGGTATGAAATTCAGGGGAGTTTTGTTTTTCCTGCATGGATTAGTGATGTTTGCATGTGATTTATACTTTTATTGATCAGTGGCTTGTTTTCTTAACTGCTAAAAACAATGGTATCCTTTTTTTATTATCACCTTTCATCCTTTGACATGACTTTCCTAAAATGTCAACATAAAATTTTAATCGGAATCTTAAATGTGTGGAGTGGTAGCTGAACTGAAAAAGAAGTAAACTAAAGCAAAAAAGGTTTATTAACAATGCCAATATAGCTTGTATAAACCAGAAAGTTTCGTTATGCTAATTTTCTTGGGATTGGTCGTCTTGTGATCTTATTTTAAACTCATGTGTGATGGGTTCAATGTTCATGCTTAGAAACACATAGGTGAATTATGTAGGTTTTATTGATGCCCTGTTTCATGTGAATGTAGTGAAACTGTGCTTAGTTGTATAGATTTGTATGCACTGGTGCTTGTGCATTCAAGTTTCACAATGGTTGATGATGAGTTGCATGAAAGATGGATTATGTTATAGAAAGAGATTTTGTGTCTAATAATATCTGCTTTATTGTGATAACAAATTTAGGCTGTTGAGTTCACTTTGTGGTTGCTTGGTAAATGGTAATGCCAAATTATTAAGTACATCTATCTAAATTATGGAATGCAAGTTTTGACTGTTTGCCTCGTTGCATAGTCCAGTAAATTCCTGCGACTCATAAATACGAAGCCCAATGCTCGCGCAATTCGAATTTCTATGGTTGCGATTTCTGTCATTGTGTTTTTTTTTAAAGTGATGAAGTGATGCTAATACATGGAATTATAATTGGTTTTGTTGGCACTCTGTTTCCTGAACTTAGTATGAGTGAGATATATAGCTGTTGTGTGAAAAGATGTGAAGTTTTTAGATTTTGTTTGTATACTGCACTCATGCGTCTGAGTTGTTTTATGCATTTTGGGTAAGTTGCATGTGAATAGAAAGCTATAATAAAATTAAATCTAACAATAAAATAAAAAATAAAATCTAAAAAGTTTTTTCTGACTTTTTTAAAACAAACTTTCAGTTTTTTTTTTTTAAATATATATATATACATATCTTTTTCCACATGTGAAAGAATTTCAGGATTTTTAAACATTTATATATATAAAATCTCAGGTCTATTTTTCATGTTTTGTATTTTTAATATGTTTTATATTTTTTGTAACAAATTTCAATTCAAAAATATTTTTAAATAACTTTCTATCTTTTAGATTTGAGAATATTTTACTAATGTTTTTAAATATATATCAATTTAGGCACACCTTTACAGTTTTTCTCACATTATGTACTTTTGGGGCGTCATCTTAATAAGAAGAATAAACAATAGTCGTAATTTAGGAAAATTCTACGGTAATTTTAAGGGTACTATATCCCACCTCTTCCTGCATTTACAATCATAAATCTTTTAATTTAAAAAGTCTAAAATTTATAGTTCCCATAATTTATGTACTTTTACAGTTAATTTAGTGACTAATTCACACCACATTAAATCAGATCAATGGTCATAATTTAAAATAGAGTTTAGGGAAAAAAAGCTATAGTAGTCTTTTTTATTTCATTGCACTTAAGAGGAAGGAAGCAGCCCTAACCTCTGTCGGCCGATCATTCCGCAGACATCTCGCATTCACGACCCTGTTTGACTGTCGCTCTTTTATTCCCTGATGGAATAATTTTTGGCTCATATTGTGTTCTATTTTAAATAAATAAGCTATTACTTTTTAGATTTCAAAAATATAAAATGGATAAGAAAATTAAATTTATTTTATTATAAACCAAAAAAAATAAAAAATACTAAAAAACACTATATTTGACTCATATGATAATAAATATTTAAAATTAGAGGCAAACTTAAAATTTATCGAGATTATCAAGTTCATAAATTAAATTGAAATTTGTTTATATATAATACTAGCGTAATACCCGTGTTAACACACGGATATATATATATATATATATATATATATATATATATATATATATAATATGTATGTATATATACATATATTACAATAGTGAGTGTATTAAAAATACATAAGTTTTAAGAATGAATAAATAATAACAAATAAAAATATATTATTTAATTTATCCATCACAAATTTTTTTTATAGAATAACTTATTAACTCTATTTATCATTTTCTACTTTTACTTTTGACATTAAAGCATAAAGCTGACAATTTTCAAAAATTGGTGATATAGACAAAATTGAGTATTTATCTATTGTACTTGTATAATGTTAATGTAATAAAATATAATTTTAATACTATACCAAATAATATTTCAAAAAGACAAATATTTTATTGTGAAGAATAAAAACAAATAGAGAAGTATATAGACTTTTTTCTAAAACTATATGTGAAAGATATTAATAAAAGATAAGGATGAGGATATGTTAGATTTGATAAAAATATACATCAAATCTTTTTCAAAATAAATTCATATTTTGCAAATAATAAAGAAACTCCACATATTTCAAATAAGTTAAAAAATAACAAAGTTGAAAACATAGAGCATCTCGTAATATCATATCATTATACTATTTGCGATCCTTTGAAATAATCCCAAAAATCTCAAATATTTTGCACTTTCATCTTATAAATAATATTAATAAATCAAATAATATATGCTCTACCTTCAAAATTATCTAGCTAGTCTATGAAATAAGAAATCGGGATGTGATAAGAATTTAAATAAGCACTATATTCTGGTGGAAGATATAATGGGGACAAATGCAGGATGAAGAATTTTAAAAATTGAATTACGGCATTATGAATTCTAAAAATAAAGATCAATTTCAATTGAAAGATTATTTAAGGTTTATGGAATAAACTATAAATTACACAGAACAATCATGCATTTTCAAAATTTTAGAAAATCTCGTCAAATAAAAAATCACATGCAAAAAATAATAATTTATATAAAAAGAATCGGAAGTTTATTTCTTTTCTAATTCATGAGTAAAGAATAATATACAAATAATTATGAAGAGTACAATTTGCCTATGCGAAAGGTTGAATAATCATTACAACTCACTTTTTATAGTTTATAAAACTTCAGTTGATATCTCAGTTCAACCATACACATAAATCGATCATGATTAAGAATTATAATTAGAAATCAAAATCAAAGTTCATATGTCAAAACTGTTTGTGGGGACATTCAAGAATGAAGAGAATAATGATAAGGGAAGATTTTTAAGAAGGATGAACAATATAGATTTTACTATAGGTAAAAACCAGTGTTTTAAAACGCGTATCAAGCAATGGGGGTTGCGTTTTGATCCCAACTTTGCGTAGTGTAAATAGTGTTGTATATTGCGTGTGCTATTTAAACAGATTAACTTAATATTAAAAAATAATTATATATTTCTTGTGAGTTATTTTTAATATAAAATAATTATTTTTATTATAGGAAATATAACTTAATATGTAATATTAACAAATAAAGTATAAGAATATCAGTCAAAAATTATAATTTATAAAATACAATAGAAAACAAAAAAATAATATGGAATTTTATGATAATATATAATAAAATGTTAAACTTTTATATGAATATCTAGAAACAAGTTGACAAATTGATCATTTGAATCAAATAATATAAATGAAAAAAACGTATCAAAGAATTAGTTAATAGGTGGATAGTTTCTATTTATATGGAAAACAAAATTATTTTTTATAGTTAATAGGTGGATAGTTTCTATTTATATGGAAAACAAAATTATTTTTTATTTATATGTAAACACCGATCAAAATAGACCAATAACATAATATAAATTAAAAACTTTGTGTGAAAAATTACTTAAACTTATATATTGGATGTCATGGACAATAGATAAAACAAACCAAAGTTAAAATTTTAAATAAATAAAAATTGTAATGAAAACAGGAGAGAGGATGCGCCAAGAAAATAGGATGGTAGAAATATAAAGAAAAGTAAATAAATATTACACAGACACATACAAAATATCTACCTATATATTAATGCAAAATCCTCCTAATATATGTGTCTGTTTCGCATGTTTTGTTTGACAAATAAAAAATTCTGGTGTTTCGGTTGCTTACGTGTCATCCGAGCCTAAATTTTTTTTTTATTATATATTTATAAATTATAAAAAATAGGATTTATTGTCCTAATAGTATACTTCTTACCTTTTAATTATTTAAACTACCTAAAATAAATAGCCTATTAACAAGAGGTCTTACCTTTATAAAACAACATAAAATAAAACTCTAATAATATAAAAAAAAAAAAAAAAACATAATCTAATAAAACAACCTAAAATTCAAATTACCCCATGTGTCTGCTTGGCATGCTTTGTTTGGCAAATAAAAAATTCTGTTGCTTCGGTTGCTTACGTGTTATTCGAGACTAATTTTTTTTATTATATATTTATAAATTATAAAAAATAGGATTTATTGTCCTAATAGTATACTTCTTACCTTTTAATTATTTAAACCACCTAAAATAAATTGCCTAATAATAAAAGTCTTACCTTTAATAAAACAACCTAAATTTCAGATTACCTTTTCATATTATAATAACCACAATAATATAATTATTAATACTACCTAAAATAAATAGTCTAATTAATATATGAGTCCTTAACAATATAAATTGAAAACTCCATTCTGCGTAAGAAACATAATCAAAAATAAATAATATAATTATTAAAACTACAAAAAATATATAGCCTAATTAAAGTATGAGCCTAACTCACATATTAATAGACTCTAGATGGTAGAATTTTATTGATTGAATAGCTATGACTTTTCTCAAACTTGCTGCATAGTTTATGCTATAATCATTTTGTACGTAGTTAATTTTTGTATACTAATTTGTTGTCAAGTGTTTTTTCTATAAATTAGCTATGGAATTCATCGTACCTATTTCCAGAAATTCTTGCTGGGATAAGGGGATGATATATGTAACTTTGAAATATAGTTAATTATGGTATTTTGAAGTAATATTAAATCTCAGGAGTATCTTATTCAAACAACCCTAACATTATTGTACAATGCTTAGTTTTTTGGGGTAATTGCCAAATACTATTTAGGAAAAATTCTTTTTATCAAAACTCTAACTAATTATACAAAATGTCAAATAATTCAACTATAAATATACAATTACAAGGTTACCCCTATTAAAAATAATATAATAATCACCATATATATTAATGCAAATCCTTCCAATTTTTGTGTCTATTTCGTATGCTTTGTTTGACAAATAAATTCTGATGCTTCGTTTGCTTATGTGTCATCCGAGCTTAATATTTACCAAATTTAATATTTTTCTCTTTATTGAATCTTACCTAATTCCTTATTCAATACTTTCTTTTGATTCTCCTAATATAAAAATATAAATAAGTCATATATAATTAGTAGATAAGATCTAAATTAGTTATTTTAATTAAAAGACAAACTACATATGAAATAATTTTAATTACAAAAAAAATTTTTATTATGAAAATAATTAAATAATTTTATTGATAATATAATTTAAAATAATTTTATTTTTGGAGTTTCAAATATTTCATATAGGTAAAGTATGAGTTATTTACAATAATCTAAGTATATAACTAAATATTAGTAATGTATTCAATCTAAACATAAAAATATCAAATTATATACTAATAATTAATAAACATAGACACTAGTAAAATGAGACACGAGTTTAGAGCATGATATCTTTTGAATATCTCAAAGTATGTAACTAATAGTTATTAATGAGTTTATTCTAAATATTAATATATAAAATAATTTAATAATAATAATTAATAAATTAGATAATAGACACGAGTTTAGAATGTGACGCCTTTTGAATTTTGTAAGTATGTAACTAAGATTATTAATGAATTTAATTTAAACATCAAATATAAAATTATTTAATATTTATAATAATTAATAAATAGATTAGACATGTACAAGGCACGGGTTAGAATACATTATTTTAATTTTTTATTTTAGATTTCAAATTTTGTAATTATCACAAATATTTTTTATATTTATTTTTTGATAAGTCTCGTGTAATACACGTGTTAAACAAGTATATATTAATGCAAAATCCTCCTAATTTATGTGTCTGCTTCGTATGATTCGCTTGGATAATAAATATTTTTGGTGCTTCGGTTGCTTATGTGTCGTCCGAACCTAATATATACATAATTTAATATTTTCTTTTTATTGTATATTGCCTAATTTAATATTTTCTCTTTATCATATTTAGCCTAATTTAACAGTTTTCATTTATTTTATTTTGTCTAATTCAATAATTTTCTTTTATATTCCTAATATAAAAATATAAATAAGTCATATATAATTAGTAGAAGGAATCTAAATTAATTCTTTTAATTAAAAGACAAATTACATATGAAATAATTTTAATTACAAAAAAAAATTATATATGAAAATATTAAATAAATTGTATTTATAAAAAAAGTTGAAATAATTTGTTTTTGAAATTTTAAATATTTGTATAGGTAAATTATGATATATTTGCAATCATCGGAGTATCTAACTAAATATTAGTAATGAATTCAATCTACATATTAAAAAATAAAATTATATAATAATTAATTGTTATTTATTAGACAATGACATAATGCGAGAAGGTTTGAGAGTATGACACCTTTTAAATTTTTCAAAGTATGTAACTATAATTATTAACAAAATCAATCTAAACATAAAAATATAAAATGAGTTAATAATAATTAATTAATATAGATTAGAGACGGGTTGAAAATGTGACATCTTTTTAATTTTTATAAGTATGTATATATAATTATTAATGAATTTAACCTAAACATTAAAATATAGGAAATGACTACGGTGCCTTCACGGTACCATGCCTCCCACCCTACGTGCATTTACATCCATCCATCTTTTAATATTTATAACTTTAAATTGATCCAACGGTTGATAATAGGTGAGGAAAGGTGAGGTATGATACCTTCACGGCACTGTAGAACTTCCCTAAAATATAATATTAATTAATAATTATAATAATTAATAAATTGAATAGAGCACGGGTTGAGAACACATCTTTTTAATTTTTTATTTTAAATTTAAAACTTTATAATTTTCATAAATATTTTTTATATTTAGTTTTTTATAAATCCCGTGCAATACACGGGTGTTAAACTAGTTAATTTTATAGAGAAACACGTTGCAAACAGGGGAGAGAGGATGCGCCAAGAAAATAGGACATAAGAAATATAAAGAAAAAAAAAGGACAGATAAAAAAATTTGTGTAGAAAATTACTTAAACACATATATAATATTGGATGTCATGGACAATAGATAAAACAAACCAAAATTAAAATTTTAAATAAATAAAAATTGTATGAAAACAAGTGAGAGAGCCAAGAAAATAGGATAATATAAAAAATATATATATTACACAACACATACAAAATAATTTTATTGAGAAACATGAAAACAGGGGAGAGAGGATGCCAAGAAAATAGGACGGAAGAAATATAAAGAAAAACAAAGACAGAGAGAGACAGAAACAGAGAAAAAGAAATTCACACGATACTCCACGTGAAAGTAGGAAATACAAGTGTGGGTTGAATTAGTAATATAGGGGGATATTACAACTTGCCTAGAGAACAATTGAATCAAGTTTTTAATTATTATAGATTTTATATATTCTTACATATATATGATTTTTCATGTGTATAAATCAATGGGGAAATTGTCAAATAGTACCCCAAGTGGAGGTCCATTTGTCAATTAGTCCTCCATCCAATTTTAAGTCAAATATTACCTATTTTTTGTCAAATAGTCCAAAATTGTGATATGAATATACCACAATACCCTTACTATTAAAATAACTAATAATAATAATAAAAATAAAATGGGTCCACCACCTGCTGCCACCACACTGCCGCCACCTGCGGCCGCCCGGTCGCCGAAAAATTTTCCGGCGAGAATTTTTTTTTTTTTTTGCCCATCTAATATAAAGTTAGCCGCCGGCCGCCGCCCGACGGACGGAAAATTTTTCGGCCGCCGGATTTTTTTTTCCGGTCACATTTTTTTATAGATACACCGTTGCTCATAAATCAATACCTTATCGCGTGTTAACGATTGTAGCAGGGTATCTAGGCTTCTCATGTGAAAAACTAGCACATTGCATTACAAACACTAGCATCTTGGTTAGTGTATTAGTTTCTGGACAGAAGAGTATTGGTTATTGTGTTCGGGAGTATTGGTTTCTTGCAGTGTAAAAAAAAAACTTATACTTCTTACAACGTCACTTACCACTTAAGAAAGAAATACAGAGCAGAAAGAAGAGAAAAAGAAAGAAGCAAAGGAGCTAAGCTATTCATGTTAAACACCAACACATGTCATTAGGTTTGAAATACATTGTATTACAAATATCGATACCTCGCAGCACAAGAACCAATACATTGGTATGCACAACCTAATACCATCYAYATTTTACATTTCARAACTTGCAAAACAGTACAACAATTGTACGTGCAGAGACCTAACATGTCAAAGGCTAAAAAATTCACAAATACTTCCTACTCCTCTACTTCCTAGAAAACGCACAAGAACCAAGACATATTTTTCTGCCCATGGCCAACTCCTCTACTTCCTGGAATYGGAGAAATCGAGTACATCTTTCWCCAACTGATTCTTCATGTGATTGACATCACTCAAGAGAAGTGTTGCACAATACTTGGCTCTCAACAAACGTCTCTCATCACGCTACAAAAAACACACACAAAAAAAATAAATTTACCTATCATTTTCAAATTAAAAGCGGAACTTATGTATAACAAGTGTACTTACTTTTTTCAAATTTGGATTTTCATAGGGATGTCCCCTAGAAAATTGCATGTGATTCATAAGGAAGATACCACAGTCCCCATTGGCCCCAGCACATCCCTTCCACGCGAAACGAACATATTCAACAATGTACTGCTCAATATCGCCTGCTTTCGGGTGTTTTTTCTCTTCAAGGAAAATAGCCATTTGGGTTTTCTGTAAAAACTCAAATCAGAAATTGTACTCACACATATACATTTGCCTTCAATTGAAAGAAAAAGTCTAAAATATGATCCAGATAGCTTACCACAGTATTCTGTAGATTTTCATACAACACATTCTTCAATTTTGAATGCGTCATATTGTCCAGATTTTGCACTTCTTGCTCCACAAGGTTGACAACAACAGCAAAAAAGTGTTCTGCAATCCAAATAGGAACAAAAATTTGGGGAACAAACCAATGTGAATCAGAACATAAATAAAATAAAGATCATTATCAAAATATAACCAAACTAACCCAAACATTCCACTCATATTCTACATTAGAATATGTAATACTTACAAAATCGAATGAATCCCAAATTACAGAATCACCCATGTTGTTCGCCCAATGATCCCAACAACCTCTCACTTTTTTAGCAAAATCCACTTCTCCCTCGACTCCAGTGACCAAATTGTGCAGGTACAGCTGTGATATCAATCATTTTTTCTTTCAATATGATGCACAATAATAGAAAAGAAGGAAGAAAAAACAAGATCACAAACACTCTACTTAATAAAACTTACAGAGTGTTGAGTGTTCATATAGAAACAATTGCTACCCCCCCGTTTATTCAGCATCAATGCCCATGCGTCAATTACGGCAGTGCTCACAAAGCGACCATCATTCAACGTTGCAATATCATCAACAGTAATAAAGAAGGAGTATTCAGAGTGATGCGCGAAAATATTCGGTTTCTCCCTAAAAAAAACAATTAATAAACATAAAATGAAGATGCATGGCACATCAACTAATATTTTATTTTTAGATCGGCATATATATTCTACTTACATTTTTTCAGATATGTTTCGATGGGAAAGACAGTAATCAACAACATCTTTCTCTTTCCGACTCATGTCACCAAATGACTTCATGTACTTCTCATAAATACGCATTTGAAATCACTATTCTCCCATACAGGCCAAGAATCATCTGGTAAAAAAAAAACAAAAAAAAAACAAACAAATACTTCAGAGCATAAACACACATACTACACAAACAGAAAACAAAATACTTCATAGCACAAAAACACATACTCCACATATAGAAAACCAATACTTCAGATCACAAACACACATACTCCAAAAATAGAAAACCAATACTTCAGAGCACAAACACACATACTCCACAAACAGAAAACGCAATACTTCATAGCACAAACACACATACTCCACAAACAGAAAACCAATACTTCATAGCACAAACACACATACTCCACAAACAGAAAACCAATACTTCATAGCACAAAAATACATACTCCACAAACAGAAAACCAATACTTCATAGCACAAAACACACATACTCCACAAACAGAAAACATCTATAGAATACATACCATAGAAAACCATAGATAAAATAGAAAGTGATTAAGACTTGATGGAGCTTTCACCTGGAATTCCAGTCGACGCCGCTTCCTCGCTACTGTACAGTTCTTCAACTGCCGCTTCTGTCTCAGCATCCATTTTATATCCCGGTTCGGGCGTCAAAAGTTCAAAGCTAAGGCATAGGAACTGCACTTGTGGCAGCGAGGACGGTTCGGCGCGCCCCTTCCATTTCAGCCTATGAAAGTAGAGGATCTGCAGCACAAGCACACAACCGCTTATATTCTTCGGTGTGGGGCTCGCACGGAAGGTATCAACCCTTTGCAGAGTCGGTCGAGGACATACGAGCACCAATTATAGGAATTTATTTTTCCCACATCACCCA